>JANHAO010016390.1:0-14405 GCA_026873985.1 Saraca asoca | reverse complement strand
CTAAAATAGAATTTTAGAACTTATAAAACATAAATTTTATTTAAAACATAGAAAGATTAATTCTTTATAACTTATATAAATTTCTTTTATTCATTAGAGCAATCAATTCCCATAATCACGTAGGAAATTAATTCCTTAAGTTCTACCTAAATTTACCTTCCCATCTACATTTTGGCCTAAGCCTATAATGTTTTTGGCCTAATTCTAATAATGTAATTCTTTAGCCAAATTCCCATATCTAACTATCAAAATACATTTAGTAATTTTTTAAAATATTTACTTTATATGAAAAATGGAACTAAAAGGATAGAATCTTACTCACCTGATCATACAGATTTTCCATATTAAATAATTTATGAGCCTATCCCTAGTATTAGATCTAGCCTCTGGCCTCTGGCCTAGATGCATTGCTAAAGTAATTTTGATGAAGACAACTTAACTGGTTTAATTTAATATAAAACTCATAAATGAGATTAAAGAAATCAGAAACATAATTTGTTTGGTCAATTTACCTCAAATTCAAGTTTTCATATTAGAAATTGCATTGAGACTTCTTCTTGGTAGGGTTTTAGCTCTAGTCAATGTCGATTGTACTTGGATTTTGAGACCTCAATTCTCATGCATCAATTTTGTCTGACTTAACACTGATCGATCAACCACTCTTTTAGCAATTAGCCTATCAGCTAATCCACCCTTTGTAGGTCCCAAACATATATAGGTATATTGATATATATATATATATATATATATATCAGAGTATTGAAAAACGATCTTGCCCTTTTTACGTTAGTAAATTGTATACTCTTCTTTAAAAAATAAATTGAATTCTTTTTGAGTCGTAAAAGTAGAAGTTTTTGTAAAATTGTTTTTACATTTGAAAGCTAATTTAGTGATCAAGATCTCAATTGGAGTGACTAAATTGGTATGATGTAATATTGCAAATCTAATTAGATAATCAATCAAGATTGTATAAGAGTGTATTAGAAATAGATTATTGCAAAAAATAATTTTAGTATAACAGTAATTTATTACAGAAATAGTATTGTTATGGGTATTTTCTGGACCACACAAATTAGGCCAACCAAGGCTCAGTGGGAGACAAGTCCAACCAAGGGTAGCCCAGACCACCTAAGGAACTAAGGTCGCTTAGTAGAGATGTCAGGTTGCCGGACGTGAGGTGAAAACTCTAGCTCGCTGATTGAAGTGTATCATCCCAGTTATCCTCAAGGAAACTCACTAGATGAACATAGCGAGATCGACCAGCATTGACATCATGTTGCTTAATGCAACCTTAGGTCGCTAGACTAGTGAACCAAGCATATATACGGGAGTCTAGTCAACAACTAGAAGCACGCATCCCTAACGAACAGGTCAGCCACCAAAATCGATACATCAGCCATCAATAGTCCGGCAATGATTTGCCCTACATTAATTACCCTACACCTAGCATTAAATGTCCGATGCAGTGAAGATAATCATTTTGCTATCTATCAAATTACACTTGTACCCTTCGCCACTTCTATAAATAGAAGTAGGAGATCATTGCAACGGGTAGGTAAGAAAATTGCATGCAGAAACTCTGCTAAAACAGTGAAAGAATACTGTGATTGTAAATTTGAACTTCACGGAGAGACCACCATTCAATAGTGAATACAAATTACCGTGGACATAGGGGCCAAACTGGCTTTAGCTGAACCATGATAAATACTGTGTTTATTATCCTTCCTCCTCTTCTTCTTCATTTTCCTATTTTCACTTGCATTATCTCTCGACAGTTTGAGGTGTTGTTGAACTATCTCCATTGACTGAAATTTGGATCCACTGAATCAGATTTCACTATCAACACTTTGGCACCAGAAGGAGGGCCCCTATAACTGCATTTTCATTCTCTTTGATCTATTGTCAAACTGTAATGGCGAGAGGAAGGACTACCAGAAGTTTCAGTGTTGTTGCTGGCTAACCCAATGGTCACACACAGCAACAAGAAGGAACATTACCAATTGGAGGCTTAGCTTTCCTCACGACAGGAATCGCGGCCGCCCCAATAGTAGGTGTTGTCGTTGGTATGGCACCACTCACTCTCTATCAACCTATTACCTTTGATGCCAGTGGAGTTCAAGCGTGGTTCTAGCGTTAAGAGGCGCTTGAAAATACTATAAGGGTGCCAGCCGATATGGTGAGAACATTAGCTCAAACACAAGCCCAGGGTGCTCAAAGGCAAGTGGAGGCTACTGCACCCAGAGAGGGACCCCAATAACCTAAGGCCTAGCAAGACAAAGTCATCAAAGAGGAGCATCAACGAGCTAGTTCTGTCCACTCATCCAACTCACAGCCAAGATCTGAAATTCATCGAGTCCATGAGGGTGAACAAGAGGATGGCCGATGATGTTAGAGCTCCCACAGAGAAAGGAGCTTATGCAAGACCAACCATGAGTGAAGATCGGATCACTACCTCTACGACCAAGGGGGAATAGAAGTCATTGAAGCACTAGTTGTTGATTTGAGACCCCAGACCCAATGATTGAAAAACTACTAAAGAAAGTTCGATAACTGGAAAAGGGACCCACAGCTCACAATAGCCAAGACCGCTATGAGGAGAGGTCACCTTTCACCCGGGAGATTAAAATTGAGCCTCTTCCTTAAAGATTTATGATGTCGAACATCCCATTATACAATAGGGATAGTGACCCATACAACCATTTGGACATGTTTAATGTCCAAATGGATCTCCATATCGCCAATCTATTGGTGAAATGTCGTGTCTTCCCTGCCACCCTTGGGGAGATCCCCTACATGTGGCTTAGGAGCCTACCTGCTCACAACATCCATAGTTAGGAGGAATGCCAGATGAAATTCCTTACCTAATATAAGGCATTAAAAAGGTAGCTTACACCATCCTGCCACCTCGTGACTGTCTTTCAACGAAGAGATGAGTCATTGAAAGATTATATTGCCCAGTTCAGATGCAACATAAGCAACATCGAGAACCCCTCAGATGAAAGCATACTCACAGCCATTTTGGCTAGGCTTTACAAGGATGGCAAGTAGTACGAGAGTATATACAAATCCCTAGTGAGAGATTTGGTTAAGTTTTATGAGTGGGCTGCCAAGGAGATAAGGTGGGAAGGGACTTTTGGCTCGAAGAAGCCTAACCAAAAGGATGAATCAGGTGGTTCTAGCTGTAGCAAGAAGAGGGGTAATAGTGGGAACAACAGAGGTGGCCAAAAAGATGGACTGGACGGTCAGGCCGCAAAGAAAGCTAGGGGTGAGTGACCTCAGTGCCTAGGTCGCTATGACAGTTACAGTATCCTATCAGACACTCCAGATTAGATTTTTGTGACAGAAAGGGACAATAAGGACTTTGGAAGACCCAGGCCCATAAAAGCTCCCATCGGGTGAAGGGACAAGAGTAAGTTTTGTGCCTATCATAATGAGGTCGGACACAACACTTCAAATTGTTGGGTGCTAAAAAATGCCATTGAAGACCTCATCAGGAAAGGTCACTTGAAAGATTACGTGGTGTAACCCTCGAGACAGCGACCTCCACAGCCTCAGCAATCGACTCAACGCCAACACCAACAAAATCCCAAATATGAGGGGACGACCTTCGTAAGGACCATATTCACCATTCATGGTGGATCGCATATCGCAAAAGCATCAAGAAGGTCCCACAAGCGACACGTCTAGAAGGCAAGACATGTTCTGCTCGTAAGGTGAGAAGAAGCTGGCAGACCGGCTAAGAAAGCCAGGATGAGCCCCGGCTACATCACATTTACCAGTGAAGACACTCAAGGAGTGCATTCTCCACACAATAATGCTGTGGTCATCCGAGCTAAGATTAGCAATGCTAAAGTACAAAAAATTATGGTGGATACAGGTAGCTTGGTGAATGTGATGTACTGACAATGCTTCGATCAGATGGGCATAAGCCACAATGAGTTCAACCCTTCTCCAAAACCTCTCTTCGGCTTCATGGGAGATGCAGTGGTCCTAACGGGGCAAATCAGACTCTCCATCAGCCTCAGAGAATAGGGCTGCCAAGCCATTGCCTTGGCTGATTTCTTGATTATTGACTCTCTATTAGCATACAATGTGGTATTGGACGACCAATAATAAACGATCTGGATATAGTCATATCACCCAAAACATTTACTATCAAGTTCCCAACCCCAAACAGAGTTAGATGCATGCAAGGAGAGCAAGATATGGCCCAACGGTGCTACAAGGATGACGTCGAGATGGAGGAAAGGAGAAGGAAGATTGATATGGCTTAAAGAGTCGAGCCACAACCTATGAGCTTGACCAGCATAAGTTATGACTTGGACCTCCGCAAGGTAGATGCTGACAAAGCGGTGGGTCTGATAGAAGAACTAGAAGATGTTCAGGTTAATGAGGCAGATCCAGAGAGATGCCTCAGGCTAGGCAAGAATTTGTCTCTATACGTGAAGATGAAGCTAACAGAATTCCTCAAAGCAAATCTCGATGTCTTCGCCTGGAACCACGAGGACATGGTTAGGATCGATCCAAAGGTCATGTCATACAGATTGAACATTGATCCCTGCCATAAACTAGTTCACCAAAAATGGAGACCAATGACCACCGAACGATATGAAGCGTTAAGAGAGGAGGTCGATAGACTGTTAGCAAACAAGTTTATCTAGAAAGCTCACTATCCTACCTAGGTACCCAATCCTGTTCTTGTAAAGAAGAAAAATGGGAAATATAGGACTTACATTGACTTCACTGACCTTAGTAAGGCATGCCCAAAGGATAACTTCCCCCTACCAAGGATCGATCAGCTTATGGATGCGACGGTAGGACATAAACTCCTCAGCTTTATGGATGCTTACTTAGGATACAACCAGATTCCCATGGCCCCAAAGGATGAAGAGCACACCTCATTCATCACTAACTGTGGATTATATTGCTATAAAGTGATGCCTTTCAAGCTAAAGACTGCTGGGGCAACCTATCAGTGGTTGGTAAATATGATGTTCAAGGATCAAATCAGAAAAATGATGGAGGTGTACATGGATGACATGTTGGTAAAATCTGAACAAGTCGCCAACCATGCCAGCGACCTAGGAGAAATGTTTCAAATCCTGAGGAAGTATCAAATGAAGCTCAACCCATATAAATGCATATTCGAGGTCACTTCTGGAAAATTCCTCAACTTCATGGTGAACAGTAGAAGGATCAAGGTCAATCTTGAAAAGATCAAAGCCCTTATTGATATGAGATCCCCTACTGGACCTAAAATTGGACAAAGCCTCAATGGCCAAGTTGTGGTGCTAAACAAGTTTATCTCTAAAGCAATGGATAAATGTGTCCCTTTCTTTGACATCCTCGAGAAAGTAAAAAGGTTCGAATGGACACAGCAATGCAAGGACGTCTTCCAATAACTCAAGTAATATCTCGGGAGAGCTCCCCTTTTGTCAAAACCAAAAGAGGGTGAGAAGTTAATTATCTACCTGGGAGTTTCCCAACATGCCCTCAGCACAGCCCTAATGTGAAAAGAAGGTGGAGCTCAGTTTCCCATTTACTATGTGAGCAAAAGATTACTGGATGTGGAAATAAGGTATTCGCCTATGGAGAAACTTGCCTACTGCCTCATAGTTGCCTCGAGAAAGCTATGACCTTATTTCCAAGCACACAGCATTGAAGTGTTGACACTATTTCCCCTTGGACAAGTCCTTCAAAGGATGGATGTCTCAGTACTATGAGGTCAACCAAATACCGCAAGCCTAGAATGCACATGCCAATGCTTTGGCTCACCTTGCCACGACCAAGGATGTTGATTTCCTGGGGGCGATCCCAGTAGAGTTCCTCTCGTCCCCAAGTATAAAATAGAAGGATGTCATGATGACAATTACCCAGGCACCGAGATCCTGGATGAACCCAACCCTGGATTATCTACAAGATGGGAAGCAGCCAAAGGATAAGCTTAAGGCCTGAAGGTTACAAATTCGAGCAGCCAAATATTGCATCTATGATGATATACTGTACAAAAGAGGGTTCTTAACCTCGCTTCTAAGATGCATTGACGACCCTGACTGCATCATCGTCTTAGAAGAAATCCATGCTGGCCATTGTGAAAATCATACTGGGGGGCTATATTTAGCCCAAAAGGCTCTCCGACGGGGTTTCTACTGGCCCACGATGAGACAAGATGTGATCAAGCTCATAAGGAGATGCGATAAGTGTTAAAGATTCATGAAAATCCCATTAGCCCCACCAGCCTACCAGCGGCAAATGGTGAGCCAGTGGCCCTTTGCAATCTGGGGCATAGACTTAATAAGACCACTCCCTACTGCTCATGAAATTTGCAAACACGCAGTGGTAGTTGTAGATTATTTTACCAAATGGGCAGAGGCAAGGGAGGTTGCGGAGATCACCTCTACAAAGATTGAAAAGTTTATATGGGATAATATCATTTGTAGATTTGGAGTCCCTCAGCAAATCGTTACCGATAATGGGACTCAATTTAACAGCGACCAATTCCTCAAGTTCTACGATGATCTTAAGATTATAAAGAGCTTCTTCACTATAGACCATCCACAGGCCAACAGGCAAGTAGAAGCCGTCAACAAGATAATCAAACATATCTTGAAGATAAAATTGGAGGCTAAAAAGGGAGCATGGGTGGATGAGTTACCAAAAGCACTCTAGGCTTATAGGATTACAACCTATAGCACCACCAGAGAAACTCTCTTCTTGATGGTTTATGGATCCAAAGCAATAATCCCGGTGAAACTTGAGGTCACATCACAATGGAGGATCACTTTTTATCCAGAGACCAACAACCAACTGCTCGTAGCAAATCTGGACCTCATAGAAGAGACAAGGGAAAGAGCTTGCCTCAGGATTGCAACCTACCAGCAGCGGGTCATGCAGTATTACAATTGAAAGGTTCAAGCTCAAAACTACAAACCCAACGATCTCGTTCTATGCCTAATCCTCCCTAGTGCCCACAAAGCCAACGAGGGGACTCTAGGGCCAAACTGGGAAGGCTCGTACCTTATCAATAAGGTCCTTAGTCATGGGGCTTATCATTTGGCAGATATAGACGGAACAGAATTCCCTCAAGCTTGGAATGCTAATCATTTTTGCCTGTATTAGCTGTGAAAGTCCAGATCTTGTAAATTACTCAAATCTATAAAACACACGTAAGTGTTCCCCCAAATTTTTGTGTATATATTTTATTGATTTTCATATAAAATTCCAATAAAGTCTTACGCGAGAAGTAAATGATGTATGAGACAGAAAACAAATTAGATTGCCATTCATTGAGCCATCATTCTTGCAAAATTTTACAAAATTGTGATTATGAAGTAACCCATCATGGAGTCAGGAAAAAGTAAACAAGAACATCATGGAAATTAACTTAAAAAAGCAAGGTTCATACAAAGCCTTAGAAACAAATACAAAGATTTATAGAAGTTCTAGCCTAAGGGCGTTGAACCCACAGAACTAGAACCATCACGTGGTGAAAAGCCCACAGGAGGGGCAGTAGAGTCATGCATCAGCTGGGCTGCAATAGCGCTTGCGATATACAAGCTGCTCTCCTTTTGAGTAGCATCCTTAGCAAGAGGAGCTTCAACTGTAGGTTCTGCACTCTTCTTGGAAAAACTAGCTCTGAATGCCCTCTTCTTGTAGTGCTCCACAGCTGCAAGGCCTCCTTGCCAAAGAAGGAGAAGTCCAGCTCAGGATGATGCTACCATAAAGTGTAAAAGAAAGCGGCATAAGTATTAAACTCTGTCTTCTTAGTCTCTTCTACAACCAGAGAGGCAATCTCCGCCTTGACCCTAGCGACCTCCTTATCCTTGAGAGAAGCATCCTTTCTAACTATTTCTAACTCTTTCAAGGTGACCTCAGCTCGCTACCCCATAACTATGGCTCGCTATTCTATGACCTGAACCTATTGCTTTGACCGATCAGCATGCTCGTGAGTAATATCCAGATCAATCTTTACCTTTGCCAATTCATTGGTTATGAGGCTGAGATTTAGCACAATAGCCTCGCTATCTGCAATTTTACGAGATAAGGCAGCCTCAATATCCCCAAGCTTTTCTTTCAACTCTTGCACCTCGGCAGTAACCGTAGCCAGCTCGTCCACGAGCTCTACTTTCTCTACATCCTGAATCTGGAGCTCTTTGTCTATTTTCATCATTGTAAGTAGGTTCTAGAGAACCAAGAAACCAAGTTAGAAAATAAAGAAAGATATGAGGGACCAGGGTAAAGAGACTCTACTTACCACTAGGCCATGACGGGATGTGTAGCCCACCAATCCCTCAATGAGGAAATTCTCTGATTCCAACACTGAAATCCTATTACAGGAACCCAGGATCGAATCAAAGCTATCAATGAGGACATTATGATACTTTTCAATCTTAGAGCTGGGCCTAATAGATGGCTTTACGACTTTAACCTCAGGCGCAGCTTGTTTGTAGGCACCTACCTTCTTCTTCCTTTTATCCATCTTGCGTCTCTTAGTAGAAGGCTTTGGGTGGGTGGTAGCTCCAATTGCAGTGGTCGCCTCAGGCTATGAGGCAAGAATCGACTCTCAAGAAGTAGCTATCACCTGGGCCATAGCTTAACCCTAGGTAGCAAAAGCTGTGCTGATGTCGAGAGCTGGTGAAGTCCCCTTCTCGTCAAAGTCAGGTGGCGGCATCATGAGAGTGACCCTCATGATGTTCTCATATTTGTTGAAATTTACTGGGCCAACCTCCCGCACTCGACGAATTCCTATCTCCTTAATAAACTTTGTACCTAGAGCTGGGACAAGCCCATGCTAGCAAATGAGGGGTTCGTCAAATTACAAGGTATTCTCAATGACGTTCGTGGTCATAAGTCTATTCAACACCTTGAGTTCCTTAGCCCCAAGAGTCAGGTGCTTACCAATCCTATCTACAGAAAGAGACACAAAGTTAGAATTGGAGAAACAAACATAAATAAACCATCAAGCCCACATGACTTCAACTCGCTCACCAGGAGTAAGAACAAAGCTAAAGTTTTAAAAGTCATGTAGGGATGGGCAAGAAATGTAAAACCAACGGGTTTTATAAATCCCCACATTGGATTTCCCTTTAGCGTCTCCCTGCTCTAGGATCCCCTTAAACTCAATCAATCAAGCTGAAAGGTAATAGATCCCATCTGACAAGCTCACACTCCTAACATTATAAAAGGAGCACAGGACCTCAGCTAACAACAGTGAGGGGCCATTCTTCAAGTACACTAATGCCAAGGAGATGAGCTAGGCATGGGAATTAGGAGAGAGCTGGAATGGGCTAAGTTTCACTTTGTTTAGGAAGTTGATGATAAATGGTTGCGCTGGAAATCTGAGTCCAGCAATAAGGTGCAAGAAGCTAATAGCAACAAACCCACGAGGTGGGTAAGGAGTATAGTCATCTTGTGCGGGCAGCATGACATAGCATCCCTAAGGAAGCTTATATGTTTGGACCACAGTATGGAAATCGTGATAATGGATGGACGAAATGTACAAACTGAATACTTGTCAATCGGAAGGTTGCGGGCCTATGGTAGCCTTTTAGCCCCCACGGGGTCGGCTAGAGCAGAAAAGTGCCCCATAGTCTCACCACTCCATGAGGCCATTTCCTCGAGGCATCGTACCACCTCCACACTCTGAGCTGAGGAACCTAGCTTATCATTTTCATTTCCAACTGGGTGACAATGACGTCCATGACCTGCGCTCATCTATACAAAGGAAAAAGAACTGGTCAAGTTACAGCAAGTAGACCCTTCCCAAAGGGATAAAGCTAACAGCTTCCTATGCAACAGGCCATATATACCTTAGGTCACCACGTCTAAAGAACCAGACTCCTATAAATGAAGAAGACTCCAGAAAACCCAAAAAACAAACATAAGGCTTAAGATAGTAACCGAAAACCCTAGAGTCTACCAACAAATCAAACCAAACAAAAATAAAATCCATAGATTAACAATTTTAGCCGGCATTCTAGATTTCTTAGCTTGGAATGAACAAGTCTCATGCGAACAATAAAATAGAAAAATCCAAGAATTACAGGATCAAAAAAGACTCACCGTGGCTAACTGAAGCAGAAAGTTCAAAGTGAGTGCAGAAGGGTTCTCTAGTAAATAAGATCCAAATAATGGCCAAAAAGTTAGAGCTATGTCGATAGTAGTAGAAAAAGTAGTCACAGAAACTAGCAGAGGACGAGCAAGGAAGGTTTGGGAGCTTCAATTTCAAACGACAGCATGAGAGGGAGAAGAGAGTCCCCTCAGTTCATATAGTGTATGTCATCACTGTTAGATCTGGAAACCCATCAGCTACTCATGATCCAATGGCTCAACATGAGCCAGTAATAGACTAACAATA
This sequence comes from Saraca asoca, assembly GCA_026873985.1. Classification (NCBI taxonomy): domain Eukaryota; kingdom Viridiplantae; phylum Streptophyta; class Magnoliopsida; order Fabales; family Fabaceae; genus Saraca; species Saraca asoca. The sequence continues at coordinate 4,048 of JANHAO010016390.1, read as the reverse complement.
GCATGCCACTCACGGCTACCAAAGGCAGGAGTAATTATGACAAGCTAGCAGTGGAAACCCAAAAGTCACAGGCAAGGCTTAGGTAGGCATGCCAAACGGCTCGAAGGATCATAGATCGCAAGTGACAGGCTGAAACTCCCAACTGGCTCCCCATCCAAGATGTGCTTTGAGTACCAAACTCTTGCATGGACAATACCAAAATCCCACGTCTAAGAAGTGCTAGCCACGCACTAAACTTTTGTGCAGGCTGCATCCAAGAAGTGCTTTGAGCACTAAACTCTTGCATGAATAATACCAAAATCCTGCATCCTAGAAGTGATAGCCATGCACCAAACTCTTACATGGATCGCGTCCAAGAAGTGCTTCGGGCACCAAACTCTTGTGCGGATAACACCAAAATCCCATGTTCAAGAAGTGCTAGCCACGTACCAAACTCTTACGCAGGCCGCATCCAAGAAGTATTTCAAGTACCAAACTCTTACGCAAACAATACCAAAATCCTGCGTCCAAAAAGTATTAGCCACACACCAAACTCTTGTGCAGGTCACGTCTAAGAAGTGCTTTGAGCACTAAACTCTTACGTGGACAATACCAAAATTCTGCATCCAAGAAGTGCTAGCCACGCACCAAACTCTTGTGCGGGTCATATCCAAGAAGTGCTTCGAGCACCAAACTCTTGTGCAAACAATATAGAAATATCGTGTCCAAGAAGTGCTTTAAGCACCAAACTATTGCACAGACAATACAAAGACACCGCGTCCAAGAAATGCCTTAAGCACCAAACTCTTGCATGAAAAATACAAAGACACCATGTCCATGAAGTGCTTTGAGCACCAAACTCTTGTGCAGACAATACAGAGACACCACGTCCAAGAAGTGCCTTGAGCACTAAACTTTTGCTTAGAAAAACAGAGATGCCACATCCATAAAGTGCTCAAGGACCAAACTCTTACGTGAACTGAGACGCTTCTGTACGACCTACAAGAGCATCTAATCTCACATCGACAAAAGTGCCTAAGCGCTCCAGTGCTCAATCTTTTGGCTGGCAAAGACACTTCGATGCTCATATGTATTGCCAATTGAGACAAGCTGATACGACTAATTGGTCAGTTAACACAGCACATATCCTTTAAGTTTGATTTATGAGCTCAAGCCTGTCTACATACATATATATAAGGATTTTATCTGCACTGTTTGAGGTTAACTGACCCATTAAACACTCATTCCATCTAACAATTATCAAGTAAGTTTGTAGGAATTACTCACATGTCGTCTACACGACGTACTTGGAGAAAAGCAGATATAATTTAAAGTTTTGTTACAAAACCTCTTCTAACAAGGCAAAGTTTATGAGGAAATTTTAAGGTGCAGAAATAGGAATAAGTCAACAACTATAATACGCCAATAAACTACAACTCCTAATCCACAGAGCAAACTAAGAGTTGGGGGCTTATGTTATGGGTATTTTTTGGATGACACAAATTGGGCCAACCGAGGCTCAATAGGAGACAAGTCTAACTGGGGGCAGCCCAGACCACCTAAGGAACTAAGGTCACTCAGTAGAGATGTCAGCTCATTGGACACGAGCTAAAAACTCTGGCTCGCTTATTGAAGCGTGTCATCCCAGCTATCCTCAAGGAGACTCACTGGATGAACATAGCGAGATTGACCAGCATTGCCATCAAGTCGCTTAATGCAGCCCTAGGTCACTAAACTAACAAACCAAGCACATGTACAAGAGTCCAATTAGTAGCTAGAAGCATACATCCCCAATCGATAGGTCAGCCACCAAAATTGACACATCAGCCATCAACAACACGATAAACATTTGCCCTACATTAATTACCTGATGCCTAACATTAAATGCCTGATGCGGTGAAGATAATTATTTTTCTATCTGTCAAATTATACTTGTACCCTACACCACTTCTATAAATAAAAGTAGGAGATCATTGTAATAGACAAGTAAGAAAATTGCATGAAGAAACTCTGTTAAAACAATGAAAGAATACTATGACTATAACTCCAAACTTCACAGAGAAACCACCATTCAATAGTGAATACAAATCACCATGGACATAGGGGCCAAACTGACTTTAGCCAAATCATGATAAATACTATGTTTATTATCCTTCCTCTTCCTCTTCTTCATTTTTCTGTTTTCACTTGCAATATCTTCTGGTAGTTTGGTGTGTTGCTGAACTGTCTCCATTGACTAAAATTTGGATCCACCAAACCAGATTTCACCATCAACAAGTATTATAGTATATCCGTTAGCATAGCAGAAATATTAAGTTGCAGTAAGATTAAATTGTAGAATATAAAGAAATAATGAAGAACATTGCAATTTTTAAAGTGGTTCAACTTCACCTGAAATCGTAAATGAAGTCTACATCCACTAAGTCAATCCTCAACTAGGTGACTTCTTTTTATTACTATAATAAGATTTTAACTGGGCTCTTGAACAACCAGTTTATACAACAAGAATTTCCCTGGGCTCTTGCCAAATGTAAAAACAACAAGATTTCATTGAGATCTTACCTAACCTAGATACAACAATTCTTCTATCTCTTCAGATTATGATCAACCTTATAACCTGGAGATGTACAAAAAATTTAATACACTCTTTAACTAACTGTAATCAACCTCACAACTAAAGAAGATACAAAGGGAAGATCAACCTTTTCCTTTCTATCTCCAATTTCTATCAACCTAGAAATTGCAATTAAAGTAAAAACACATATTCCTATCAACCTAGAAATCTGAAGGTAAAATCAGGAAAAAAGTAAAGATATGCAATACCAAGTTTAAGATAAAAATCTCAAATATCTAGCTGTAAAATTCTCTTCAAATTTTGATAGAAGATCCTTGAATTGATCAGATAAAGAGAGGTAGAGATGAATCTTGTTAAGCATAAATTACTTTGAGATTAATGCTCGATGAATCTTGTTAAGCACAAATTGCTATGAGATTTTTGCTCTTTTTGAAGTGTGTTTGTTATGAAAAACTATATGTTTGAAATAGGGTTAGGGGTATTTATAATTGTTGTAACCAACATTTGAAAAATAACTAGTTTTTAGTCCTTAAATTGTTTTGTGAATTGATTCATAGTGGTTATAACAAACTAATAACTAATTAATCGATTCAGCTTATGAAGAAATTCATGGCCGAATCAATTGATGAATCGAATCATAGTATTTTGAAATCAGGTGTTGAATCGATTAGGGAATCGATTCAGATAATTTTCCTAACCTTCGGTAAAAATATTTTTTTTAACTTTTTTTCATGAATCGATTGATGAATTGATTCAAGTAGTTTTCATAAGTTTTTCAACATGAATCAATTCGTGAATCGATTCACAGTGTGAAATAATTTTTATAAAACTTGCACTTGTAAAAGATCATTTTAAAAACTTATTTGAAAAATATTTGAGTTTAAATCATTTCAAGAGATTTATTTGCTACCTCAATTTATCAGTTTTAAGAAATTCATTTGCATCAAGTTTGAATAGAATTTCACTTATAAAAGATCCTATAAAAGATAAAATAAATCCTAAATGAAGTTGTGGATCTCTTGAATGATATGTACTTTGATCCTGCAAAATAAATAATAAATATTAAAATATTTGATTAGATACAAATTATTTTCAACATCAAAACCAAATAGGGACAGATAACAAAGTAATCAAATGCTAATGATATCCAAAATGCTAACAATCTCAAATATGCTAACACCCTCAAGGACTTTGCTTGTGATCAACTTGTTACCTTTCTGGACTCATATTCAAATCCAGTCAGGTTAACCATATGGGATGTTAGATACTCTAACTCATCATACCATGATGATGTGTGTACAACTCTTTTTATGGCTGATTTAATTGTGTTTAATGTGATATGTAATAAAATATTATGTGTGCAACTTCACTCACCTTTTTGGTGTTTAAACAACCAAAGGTACCAAGAGAGTGGTGCAATGGTTGTGTTGTCACGTGTAGTTGTCTACCTTCGATTAATTTAAAACATGGATTCTTTTTATCCAATTTGGTTGT
>JANHAO010016389.1:5000-14393 GCA_026873985.1 Saraca asoca | reverse complement strand
GATTCACATGGACCAACAATAGGGGGTCATGATCTTGTATGGGAAAAATTGGACAGAGCCTTTTGCAATGATACATGGTTTTCTGAATCATATGCATATCAACTGGCGGGGAAGTTAAATGAAACCAAAAAAATACTTAATAATTTGGGACAAGTAATGTTTTGGCAAATTGAAATTTAAAAAAGCTTAGGTGGAAAAGAGTTTATTAGAAATGCAATCACATATTCATCAGAATAGCCAAAGATGAGAGCAGGAGTTAAGAAGGCAGATTGAATTCATAATTATATTTTGAATCTAGACGAAAAAATAGGACTAATCAAATTAGACACATTAAGCATAAAAACCAACAGAAAAAATTCAGTAGAAAGCACAGAAAAACAAAGAAGATACGAAGCAAAATAGAGAGGCATCAGAACCAAAATAAAACATAGTGGGAGAAGAAGAGATCGGAAAAGAAGATACGTACCAGGACATGAGTTGAGGTTGACGATGGGAGAAGCAAAGGAGATAAGGGAGGAGGAATGATGTTGTCATTGAGGTCGAGGGTTTGCTATCCTTTATGATCCATTTCTATCCCAGCCTACCCTATGGGATAAAAATTTTAACTAAGAGATGGGATAGGATAGCAAACCTGATTGCCCTATCCTATCATATCAATTTACCAAACATAAAATAAAATCCGGATAGGATAGTTTATCCTATCCTATCACTTCTATCATGTGCACCAAACAGGCCATTAATCGATAGTTTAGAAGTGCAGATTGGGAGACACTGATTGATAAAGTATCAGATAAGATTGAGAAGAATTTAATCCTTCTTGGTGCCACTGTAGTAGAGAACAAATTCCAAAATGAGGGTTCCTAATTGTATTGACAAGCTAACCCAAGCAGGTATTAAGATTTGGGTTTTGACTGGGGATAAATTAGAGACTGCCATCAATATTGGTTTTGCTTGTAATTTGCTTAGGTAAGGAATGAAGCAGTTTGTAATTACTCCGAAGACTTCAGAAATCCAAGCATTGGAGAAGGAAAGTGATAAGAATGCTATTACCAAGGCATCAAAGGAAAGTGTGCTTTATCAAATATCCGAAAGCACTGCACGGCTAACTTAATCCAAAGGGTCCTTTCATGCATTTGCTTTAATCATTGATGGGAAATCACTTGTTTATGCTCTGGTGGATGATATGAAGAACAAGTTTCCATAACTTGCAATTGGTATGCATCTATTATTTGTTGCCGCTCATCACCAAAGCAAAAGGCACTGGTTACTAGAGTGGTTAAATTGGGTACTGATAAAACAACATTAGTTATTGGTGATGGAGCCAATGATGTTGGAATGCTTCAAGAAGCAGATATAATGGTTCGAATCAGCAGTGTTGAAGGAATACATGCTGTCATGTCTTGTGATATTGCACTTGCACAATTCTGATAATTGGAATGATTAGTCCTTGTGTATAGACATCGGTGAGGCAGATAAGAGTATCCCTTTAATCAATAGTTTATAATTTCCCTATAAGATCCAACAGATTTCCTTTGTTCAACATTTTGGACTGTTTCAAAATTGCTCTATTTTACAAAAAAGAGACCAGTTCCAACTGCAAGGAACAAAAAACATGCAAAGTTTAATGCTCATATTTGAAAATATCGATCAACCCAAAAGTCTAAAAGGATTAAGCTATGACCTCAAGCTTAGAATTGAGCAGTCCCCTCAATAACATATCAAGCACAAGCAAATCCCTCGGTATTAACTCAAGATTGAATAGTCCCCTTAGTAACATATCAAGCTCGAGTAGATCTTTTAGCACACTTACAAGATTGAGCAAATCCCTCAGTATGAGACAAGATCGATCAAATCCTTCAGCATACTATCAAGCTTGAGCAGATCCCTCGAGATAAAGATAAGGCCAAGCAAATCCCTCAACATACTATCAAGCCTGAGCAGATCCTCGGCACATTTACAAGATCGAATAGGTCCTTTGGCATGATACAAAACCAAGCAGATCCCTCAGCATATTATCAAGGTCAAACAGATCCCTTGACATAAGACAAGATCGAGAACATCCCTTAACATACTATCAAGCCCAAGCAAATACCCGAGCACAATTACAAGACCAAATAGATCCCTCAACATGAAAACAAGTTCAAGTAGATCCATCAGTACACTTTCAAGATCGAGCAGATCCTTCAGCATGAAGACAAGACTAAGCAGATCCCTTTGCACACTTACAAGATCGAGCAAATCCTTTGACATGAAGACATGATCAAGTAGATATTTTGACACACTTACAAGATTGAGCAACTCCCTTAGCAGTAGGCAAAATTCGAGCAGTCCCCTCAGTACCATATCAGACCTTGAGCAAACCCCCTGATGTTATAGCAAATTTAGGTTGAGTGGCCTTGACACAGAATTTAGCCCAAGCAGCTTCCTTGGCATTAGGCAAAATCTAAGCAATCTCCTTGGTATCATATCAAACCCAAACAGTCCCCTCGGTATTATATCAAATTTAGCTTGAGCAATCTTGATATGAAATCTAGCCTAAATGACACCTTTAATATCAAATTTAGATCGAGTGATCTTAGCATTAAATTTGGCCTAAGTGGCCCCTTTAGTATCAATTTTAGGTTAAATGACCCCTTCCACATTAAGTTAAGCCCAAGTGGCTCATTGATACTATACCAAACCTCAGAGAGATGATAGATCCAAAATTCATATTTTTAGCTATAAGAAGGTAGTTGAACTACTACAAGTTTTGAACATGTGATAATCGATACTTAAACTATTAACAACTTTCATAATTTCAATTACATAACTAGAATCAAAGCCTACAATGAACAGAGAAAACAATTGGCCAAAAAAGATGAGGGATTTTTTTAGTAAGCCGATCATTGTACCTACCAAGAAGGAAGGGGCAAATGAAAGAGTCCAAAATAAGTGTATGGGGCTATGACTATTTGACTGGACCAAGAACTGGTCAAAAGGATTCAATTCCAAAATACTAGTTTATGCATCACTCTTTATATAAATCAAGATATACACTCCTGAAAAGGGAATTTACTCTCATTCTCCTTTCACCTTCTCTTATAAAATCATTAACTTGACCGTTGGAGTATTCTCTGAAATCGTCACTCCAACCACTCGTTTTTATTTTGTAGGTTCTAAAGATTCTTGCCCAATCTCTATTCTTACAAAATGTGAATTTTTGAATGAGACAATTTGGAACTCATTAGTCTATACGAAAGAGCTGGAAGAAGATGGCAGATTGACTCTATCTTGTCTGACATTCTTCAGCTTTCCTCTCAATTGCAAGGAGCATCTTTCTCTTGGACTCCTCGGGACAATAATAAAGTAGCTCATTAGATAGCCTCTTCTTGGTTCAAAGGCATTCTTCTTCCATCTTGGACTTATGACCCCCCCCCCCCCCCTCGCAGCTTGAATCTCTTATCCTCAGAGATTTAAAAAACCATTTTTTTACAAGTCTGACTTTAGTTTGGTAGTTTTCTCTGTATATAGCTTTGTTTTGGTTGTTAACACAGGTCTTGGTTTTTGGGTATATTTTTGAGGTTTTTTTTAGAGGTAGTTGTTGAGAAGTTGGCCCTGTATGCTAGTGCTATCTGTCTGGCCTGTGTTTTTCTCTTGTTGGGGCATTGTCCCTAGTGTATCAGTTTGACCGGAAAAAAAAAATGATGCCAATTCACACCGTCCAAACTAAGTAATTGTTTATTTTATTGAAAAATATTTTGTGTCTGTTTTGTAACTATTTTTAAAAATAATTTTCTATTTTTAAAAATAATCTACTATTTTTAAAACAAAAAAATCTGTTTGGTAAAATTATTTTTAAAAACAGTTTTGAAAATTTTATTCTGAAATCCTATTTTAAAAGCTGTTTTTGAAAACAACTTTGAACTATTTTTAAAAATAATTTTTAAAAATAAAAAAATAGAATAAGTTTTCAAACAGGCCCTTTGTTTTTAAAAAATTTTACTTATTTATATTTATAATTATAAAAATTAAGATTATGAAAAATATTTTATTCATTCAACCATACATATGAAATTGTATAACCGAGGAAAAATAATTACTACTTCAAAATTGATGATTTTTCCCAATATTATACCGTGACAGATAAACAAAATCGATAAGAACATACCAAGATTCATTAGTCGAAATATGCATATATAGCTTGGCATTAGCCAAAATGCACAATCGATCGAATTTAGAGACCAGAACATGGCTACCTATGTGGACTACATAAACTCATCTTACAATCCATAAAGAACATAGCATGAGAAAAGCTCCTTTCGTAATAAAATTGATTCACTGTTAAGTCACTATGCGAGCAGCATCAACAGCGACTGAAGAAACAAAACAAAAGAAGAGGAGAGAAAACTGGAGAGGACTAAAATTTCACAAAGTCACCACCGTATTTGTCTCACGTATTCTACGTACCGTACCTAAATACGTACGATCTAAATATTGCATAGCTATTGGTTTTCCCAAAGACAACTTTGCTCCTCAATTGTTGAAATAACTACGTGACGAGAAGAGGCGACGTGGCGAGAACATACCGGCGTAGCGTGGCGGAGCAAGACCGTCAATGGAGCGATACTCATTCATATTGATGAAACCCTCACGCTCTTCGCGGGTCCCACTTCTCACATTGAAGGTCCCATATTTGACCAACTTTCCCATCCATGACTTCTTCTTGGTAGGGCTTACGTGGCCTGCGTTCATCTTCTGGCACAGGTACTCCTTCACGGTATGCACTCCCTGCTCCACCACCTCCATTGGAGGGGAGCTCAGAGGATTCCCTTCAACACTCAGCTTCTGAAGCCTCTTGAGGCAGCCCACGGAATCAGGAAGAGATCTGATGTTGTTGTAGCTCACGTCAAGCTCAACAAGGGACAGTAAGAGCCCTACTGAATAAGGTAATGTCTCAAGGTATTGGAAGTTCTGGCTCACGTTTAGGGTTTGGAGGTTGATGAGGTTCTCGAGGTCGTCTGGAAGAGAACGGAGGCAGTTCAGTCGGGCGTCGAGAACACGGAGAGCTGTAAGATAAGAGATGGAGCGAGGAAGGAAGATAAGCTTGTTGGAGTTCACTGAGAGCTTCTTGAGGTTTATGAGCTCATAGCCTATTGTCTCCGGTAGCTGGCTCAGCTTGTTGAAGTTGGCGTTGAGTTCTTCCAAGGCTCTGGTACATCAAAGTAAGTTCATAGTAAATCATGTTAGAACCATGAAATCAATCTAACAGCATATAACTAAAGAAAAAAATGTATAAACAACCATTTTATAATGTAACTAGATATTAGTTAAAACTTCATATCATTATTTTAAATGATCGGTTGCATCTGCAATAATAAGTGTAATGTTATTGTTGTGTCAAGTTTCGTAACTATGATTTTGTTTCATAATAGTCATATATTTCTGATTCTTTTATGATTTTCTTAATTATAATATAACGATGAAAATAATTAGGAGCCATGCATGAGACTCATGATATAGGTAAAGACTTCATACATATAAGCTATGTCTATCATCTTTTATAAACCAACAACAATGTGATACATAAAAAATAATATAAGTATGTATTATTTTTGGGTTGGGGTAGAGAATACGATATAAATATTTTATATATGTTTAAGAGCCTACGCTGATAAGTTTATTTCCGGTCAAATGTTTTTGCTTTAATATTTCCTATATAGAAATATTCAATGCTGGTGACACTCTACAAGTGGTTAAAGTTACTTTGTTAATGATGGAAGAGCCTATTCAGTCCCAGACTTTCATTTGTGTCCGTGAATTATTAATACTACAAGCGTCTCACACTGTCTATATTTTATAAAAGTCAAATTTAAATATGAAAATGACACCCATAGAGAAAGGAGGATTTCTCCGGAAAACTACGTCTGCCGACAGTGCACTCAATTTGTGAAAGTAACCCATATGATGTTTATTTGACAACAAGGAAGGTATATTTTTTATTTTCAAGAAAGTGATATCAATGATTATACGTATTGAAGAGACGTACTCTACAATAAAAAAGTGGTGCTCGCTGTTTGTAAGAGATAATATCCCATCCATAAATTAGATATCTTATAATTGAGATTTCGAATCTAATCATGATGTAGGGTTTCATGATTTGGTATCATTTGGAGGCCTTATTATAATTTACAAGAAAAGACAGAGGGCCAGGTCTCTGTTGGCTAAAAATCCAATCCACTGAACTACATTACGTTCAAGTGCTCCATACTATTTTCCAGCACCTAGTTTTGTAATTGGATTGCAACGTAAGCAGCTAGATAAAGCCAAAGTTACTATAGAATTATCGTGGTTTTAAAACAGCCGTGATTACAATAATCAATAAAATTAAAGATAAATGAGAGAAAAATATAATTATTATAGAACAAAATTATGAAAAATTGTAATTGCTAAATTAAATGTAACATGATATTAGGATTGTTAATCACAATTTGAGATAATGATAATTATATAAAAACATCAAGTAGCACAAAAATAAAACATCAGTTCAGCTAAATCTCCAAACAGCACTTTATGGTGACTAGAATTATATATGCATGCAACTTAACTAGTTATCAGAAATATATTAGAAGAAAAAAATATCAGAAAGGAGTTAATTATATACCTGCAATTCTCAATGGTTTTTGGGAGGAATTCAATGAGGTTTCCAGAGACATTCAATATCTTGAGCTTAGAGAGGCAACCAATGGAGTTGGGTAGAGACCTGAGTTGATTGGAGTGCACATCCAACACCATCACATTCAGCAATCTTGCTGTTAAGGACTCTGGAATATTCTGCCAAAATTTGTACCCAAAAAAACAGAAGTTTATACTTGTTAAATCTATCCATTTGAGTGAAAACCTCAAATTCAAACAAGTGATATGAAGTTGGTCTTAAATTTCTATTGTACTTTCATTTTTTTTTAATAGTTTATATTGATATATAAGAAAATTTGGAGGCAAGTGGGGCAAGTGGAGATATCACAGTGAGCGCCTAATGTAGCCATACCATGATTATATCATTTAAAACCCAGAATTGAATTTTCAACTGGAGAAGAGGGGAAGATGCCAATAGATAAAGACAGAAAAGCTTAACAGCTTTAGTTGCCAAAGTACTATAATTAAATTCAGATACAAGCATATCTCTATTTTGATTTTGAATTCTTCAAAGTTCAAACCTAATGCCAACTTGCTTCTTTAATTTAGTTTTGACTGTGTTGTTATAATATAAGATCAAGTAGCTATCAGCAAAACAAATAATGCATAATATATATGCTACTCGTAGCAACATCTGATAAGTAGTTTGTGCTTTATCTCTCTGTGCAAATGGGAAAGATAAGTTAGAGAGAAAACCAACTTGGGTTTTTGGTTTTCTCTGTGGCTCTCGTATCAGATATTATATTTACTTAATTTAAAAATATTTTACTGTTTACTTTTTCGATGGATATTGTTTGGCATAGTGGTTTTTCTTTTGGCAACAAGCAGAAAATAACTTGAACTTTATCAGCAATCAAAACTTTCTTCTTGAGCATACCCCTTCTGCCATAAATTACTTCCTTCTACTTTCAACAAAAAATTATATGTTTGTAGAATTATATAAATATGCACAAAGACACATATAGATAGAGAGATTTTATAGAGCAAAGGAGTTGATTATTAAAATCCATTTCAATTTCTTCAGATGATTCATATAAAAGAAATTATACAATAATAGCATGATTCTAAATTGATAACTGTAGTTAATATATAACCTAGTTTTTCACAAAGTTAATTTTTTTTCACGATTACCGCCATTACAAAGTAAACACAACTGCAACGGAAAATCATAAACACAACAACAAACAAGTTGCGATGATTGTAATTAATATACATGTATGTACCTGAAGATTGTTATTAGAGAGGTCCAACTTGCAAATGATTGCTAAATTGAGAGAAGGGTTGGGAAGAGACTCCATAGACATGCCACTCAAGTCTACTTTTTCAAGCCTTTCTTCCTCTATACCGCCTTTGTTCGTCTGATCACTACTCTTAATCTTCTTCGTCATCACCTGCTCCTGATGCCCCTGATGAAGCTCAAACATTTGCTGTTCGTACATCATCTTTCCAAATTTTTCACACAACTTTTTTACTTAATTTCCTTTCTTCTTGTTCTTGACAAGTTTTTCTTTATTTTTTACCCAAAAAGCTATAATGAAAACGAGATAGCTTGTTAGAAATAGAAAAATACAGAAACTGGTTAAAAAGAAGAGAGAGAGAGAGAGAGAGAGAGAGAGAGAGATGTTTGAGAGGCAGAGAAAGAAACGAGGAAGTGGAGGAAGTGTGTCTGAAGGGATTGAAGAGAAAGACCGCAGTTTATATATCTAAAGGGAGAATGAAACGACGTAATGAGATGCAACATAATGGGTAAAATGATGTTTTGAAAGGAAGGTGCAAGTACAACAACCGTATGCTTAGGGTTCTCGTGGCCACGTAGCCCACTTGATAAAGTCAAACCCCTCATTTTCTCATGTTGCTATTAAAAAGAGAATACATGTTGAGCATATGGACTTCAAAAGCTTTTCCTTTTTGATTTCTGTCCCTGGTTGCCCGCAAATCTCGTCCAGCTTACGCTTCTTTGCTAGCTATTGTTTGTTTGGTGTTGGACCAAATCCAATTTCGAATTCTTTACTCCTAGTGGCTCAATTTATCGAGTTCAACTCACTAATTTATTAGCAAATATGTTATAATTTCTTTCTGTTTGATACAAAAAAGTTTATTAGCAAATATGTTATAATTTCTTTAAAATACTCGTAAATCATTTATCTCATCGAAATTATTAAAGATTGGCATTCAAATCTAAGACGTAATCAATTGAAGACGACAAATTTTTAATGGTGAATCCAGAAAGGGTTAATTATATTCTTCTTCGCATCTAATTAATTTCATTCTTCAACTCTAGTTGAAACTATATGGTATAGGTCAAGGATTTAAAATTCATTTGTAATTGTATTGCAATTATAAAATGCTAGGAAAAAAAGGAAAAAAAAATAGAATGAGACAAAAATATTGCCACAAAAATTACAAGGATTATTACGCTTCTATATTTAATGGAAATATTTTTAGTGATATTGTAACACTAAATTTTAGTGATATTATAAATTATATTTTGACAAATTAATTATTTTGATATTATGACTGAATGGATCTTAAATTAAAAAAAATAATTTTATAACTTACAAAAATTAATATATAGTAGTATTGAGATTCTTCGCAGCTAGATAGAATTAGAAACATTTCTATATTTAACAAATGCATAACGCAATTGAACCTGGCCGTAGCATAAGTTTTAAGCCTATTTTGAATTATATCTGTACTTTGGCTAGGGTTTATTACAAGTAT
>JANHAO010016388.1:0-14397 GCA_026873985.1 Saraca asoca | reverse complement strand
AACTATTCATTTCAAATTCATTTCCAAAAATTTCAGGATTAATGACAATATGCTTCTTCATCACATAACATGATAATTTGCCATCGGCATCTACTAAGTTATCATAAAACATCTTAACAGGTCTTGGATAAGTTGTGTCATTGAAAAATAGAAACTTTTCAAGCTTATACTTAGCAAATAATTGTGGCAAAATGGTTGTTTTCATCAATTGGTCACCAAAGCATTTTAAGGCTCAACCTTTTTATTTTCAAGAGCAAGGTGAGATTCATACTTAGTTTGTGATATGAAAAGTGATTCTTCTTCCTCTGATTGACTAGGTCTTGTTGGGGATTTATCCTTGCATCTTGCTGCCATCTTAAATCACTTTGCCATGGTTGATGTGATGGATGAAATGGAGAAATGCAGTTTTTGGTATTTTTATGGTTTTAGGTTAATTTGGGAATTTTGATTTTGTGTTTTTGGAAGAAATTGATCAGTCAAAATGTAGGAAAAGAGTGTTTACAATGTTTCTATGTAAAAATTTTGACGAAAATTGGTGGGAAATTGAGAATTTCTGGGATTATAGGGTGACAGTGCCAAGAGAAAAAGCAAACAAGGTTTTTAGTTACTGTAGCAAATGGATCAGATTTCATTGTGGATATTGATATAATTTTGTTGTACATTGATGTGTGCATCGAAGCATAAGTTTAAATCACTAATGCATCGATTTGGGTATGAATTTATTCATCAGGTATTCATATGTGCATTGATTATAACATCGGTGTGTTTATGATTATTGTTAATAACATCAGTTTCATAATCGATGTATCCAGTCATGTTAAAAAAAGCTACATTGAAGTATACATTGATGTTTGAGATAAAAATACTTATACATCAATTTAAAAAAAAAAAAAAACTAGATGAGATACATCAATTACCAAATCGATTAATATGTCAAAATTTTCAGATTTTTAAAGTATTTTTTTTAGAATGTTAGTCAAGAAATTTTTCTCAAGTTGCTTAATGTTTCAGATTCTTTCTTTGTTCTTGCAAAACAAATTTAGCAATATCTCTAAAGCTTAAGTCAATAAATTCAAGTAAAACATAAAGATAAACAAATTTTCAGAAAATCAAATGACAATATATCATAATTCATTTGAGTCCAAACTGGTTAATATCAGAAATAGAGCTTCTGCTAAATTTTATATCAGTAGCATTTGAATTAGACAAGTATACTTTAGGCAACCAAACCAACTTTTCATTAGGTTTCAATGCATATGTTTCATTTTTATATGGACAGTATCTAATATGGTGGCCCTTGTGATTATAATAATAATAGGTAATTTGTTTAGAACTTCTATTTAATCTTTTCATTATGTATTGCTTAATACCTAAGCCTTCTTTGTTTTGTAATTCTTTCTGACTATTCAGCATGTTATTTAATTTTACATTACTATGTGAGAAACTTTGTAACTTCTTGTTCAGTCTCTCTATTTTACACTTATGGGATTCACACGATTTACAAGCATTGTTCTCACTAATTAATTTCTTAGCCAAAATATTTAAATCTACATTTTCTTTCTCAGTTTATTCAATTCTTTTCACTAAACCCTCATTTCTAACTTTCAACTGTTTAAGTTCTTTGTTGATTTTCTTTAATTCTTCTTGAGTTTTAAATAGTGCATCATGCATTTTTATGCATACTTCAATAGGATCTTCATAAGATTCATTATTAGAAATATCAAGATTATCAAAAGTTTCATCATAAGAAGTATTGGTTTCATTTGTATCACTTACACAAGAATTGCAATAGGGAGCATGAAATTTTTGAACTTTCAAATTCTGATGCCTTGCCAGAAGATAGTGTTGCTCTTCCTTTTATTATCAACCTCAAATCTGCAGCCATAGGTGATCTCCAAGGTATCTAAGATATCTTTTGCTTTTCTGCACTTTGAAACTCTAGAAAACTCATTAGCAAGTAATGAACTCACATTAATCCAGTTGAGTTTAGAGGCAAGTGAGTGTTTTTTTCTTCTTCATCAGACCACAAAAGTTTAGATTTTGGTTCAAGAATTTCATTGACAAAAATAATAGGATATTCATAGCCAGATTCCAAAACTTTTAACATTTCAACGTCTATAGCTTCAATAAAAGTCTTGAATTTAATTTCCAAAAATTAAAGTTTTCTGAATTAAAATATGGTGGATTATTCAAGAAAGAACCACTAAAAAAAATAGGTGAGCATAAATCCATTTTTTTTAACTGCACAAAGGTATATCAAGAGCTAAAGCTCTAATACCAACTATTAATCCCAGTAAAGGAATTATTTTGTGGAAATAAACAGATCTTACCCTTTTTTTGTTGGGGAAGTTGTATACACCTTTATCAAGTTCAATGTTATTTTAATAGATTATGCAGAAAGCTGATATCCAAAAAGTATTAAAATAATGAAGGTTAAAGATTATCAATAAGAGCAATTAAGATGTAAGTTAGAGAAGAAATTCAAAGACATAAATTTTTAAAGTGGTTCAACTTGAATTGAAACCACAATTCAAGTCTACTCCACTTGATCTTTCTTAGCTGAAAGACCTTTCAAATTAAAAACAAAACTATCAGGATTGACAAGCTCCTGAAATGCCAGTCTTTACAATCAACACACAAGAAATTCACAGGCTTTTTACTAACCTAGAAGAATTATAACAGGCACTTCTAAACTTAGAAATCTCAAATGAATGAAATTGAATAAGAAAGGGATTGAATTTATAATACCAGAGTTTGAGATGAATATCTTAAACAAACTATAATAATCTTATATGAACCTTGATCTAGAAATCTTGAAGAATATCTCAGAAATATCAATGAAGTAGAGAGAAAATCATATTCTGCTCTTAATCAAACATTTTCACACTGAAATCTAAAGAAAAACTATGAAGAATTATTTTTATATTGAAGGTAGTTAGGTGTGAATAACTGTTGTAACTGTCTGTAATAGAATAATTGAAATTCAGTTATTGCATCAATTAACACATTAATTACAATTTGTTATTACTAACTCATTGGTGTAATAATCGAAGTGCCATAATTGCTTACAGCCTTAACATTGATTAACACATCAAAGTACCCAATTTTCAAAACCTTTAGTTTAAAATATTTTCTTCATGCATCAATGTTGCATCGATTATGATATGAACTTTTCACAAGTTTTTCAACAAATTGATGTGTACAGCGATTTATGACATAAAAAATAGTTTTATAAAATCTCATTTTTCTTCAAGTAGTTTTCGAATAATTCTCTCTTTCTCATTGCTTAATTGATAGTTCTGGATCAAAAATCATCTGAGATTATTTACAAAAGATCCTATTAAACAAAATAAGTCCTAAAACTAATCTTGGATCTTTGTGAAGCTTGAATCAAAATATCTTTGAACCTATAAAACAAGAAAGAAAAACACTACAATATATTGTTAGATAAAATTGTTTTTCAACATTAAAACTAAGGAAAATATGTAGTTTAGAATGATCTAGGCTAATGAGGACCTTATCAAAAGATGTCATCTGTAGAATTATGTAGTACATCCTTTAGGGCAACAACCGGAGCCTTCCCAGCAAGACCCCCGGCAAGAAAAGGTCACTATAGTTAGGATTATTTACTGATGTTGTAATTGATTCTGAGAAATAATGAATGCATTTTGAATTCCCCTGTTGGTTTCTAGACAAACTCATTATAAAGTGTTATGGTAAAATGCAAGTTATTCTCAAGACTGGTGAGATTAGTCACCTATCTTGCGGCGAGGTTTCTCAAGATGCTGCTTTCATGTTACTTGAGCTCATGCTTTCTTAGGATATAGCTCTCATGCCACCTGAGCTCATGTTTTCCCAAGGTGTTGCTTTCATGCGACCTGGGCTCACACATTGTAAAGGTGTGGCTTTCGTGCGACCTTAAATTATTGCTAGCTTTCAAGTTGAGGTGCCAGGGCTCATCTCGAAAATTATTGCCAACTTTCAAGTTGAGGCAGCAATGCTTATCCTTGAAACTATTGCCAGCTTTCGAGCTGAGGCCATTGGAGCTCATTCCAATATTGCTATGACCTGATGTTCGTAACCCTCTTGCAACTTAAAATTTGTAGCTCTCTTGCGACTTGATGTTCACAACTCTCATGCAAATTAATGTTTGTAGCTCTCTTGTGACCTGATGCTCAAAGCCTTCAAACAATCTACTTTTATATTATTCATTACTAAATCATTTTAATTCTCAAATTTAATGACTAATACAACTGATTGGTGATCTAAACATTTTGTTTCACTATAATTTGTAAGAATTAATGCTTTCATTTGTGATGCACAGAATACTTAAATCGATGTGCAAGGAATTGGGAAAAAATAATTCTTTCATTAAAAAAGCCTTAACGAGGTGAAATCACATTAGGAAATTTAGAATACAAATTAGAAAGGGTCAAAATACAAGCCAGACGCATTACAACTTTACATTTTGCAAGAAAGATTGGTGCTCCTGAGGAGTGCCCCTGATCAACAAAAGGGTTGACAAGCACACTTCCTTTTCAACTCTTTCCCTTGCCATCCTCCTTAGTTAAGAGCTCTTCTCTAGCTCTTTACTCAGCATAGCAAATTCAAGGAAAACAAGCTGAAGGCTGAAAAGAATAAAAAAAAGCTCGCTACTGGTAGATAAATGCTTCAAAAATTGAATAGCACACTAGATCCCTAACTTTCTTCTGCCAATTACCCTTCTTAGTAGCAAGCTGCTCCTCATCCCCACCCCTAGCGCTGACAGCTCCAAGGAGGCACACCAAGATGGCTAGGAAGGAAGAACCCTATAACACCACCAAGGGAAATAATCCAAGATCTATGTGAGATCTTCCCTCATTCATAAAGAAGGATGATTGCCTGAGAAGGCTTCCTATGCAATAGACCATGCACATCTCTTTGGAAAAACTCTTCACTAGAGGAGTGGGGGCTCATCTGAAGTTTCCATCAGAACTCTAAAGAGGGAAGGAAGGCTTCCTCCATCTTAAATAGAAGCAGGCTACTCTCACCAAGGAGTCCAGAAATCAATTCCCAACCACTTCCACTAAATGCTTCGAAATAAGAGGCAGGCTTAACCACAGTAATGAGACATGTATAGCCAAAGGCATGGCCTGGGTTAGATGAAAAGACAGGTTGACTAAAAACTTTGACTACCTGATAATTTGTGAAGGAAGATCATGTTAGTAGGTTGCAACTCCCAGTCCACGAAGCAAATTGAGAGTTGGGGGGGCTAATGTTATGGGTAAAATTGGGTATCATAAGATGGGCTAATAGAAGTCTAGCAGATATCAAGAATGAAGCCCAGCTCACATGACACTGAGGTCACTATTAGTAGAAACCCCAACTCGTTGATAACAAGCTTGAGCTCATTAATAATTCGAGCTTGTCACCTACTCAAGTTTGACCTCATTTAATAGAAGCAGCCCATAGTGTCTCACCCAGCTAGAAGCCTATTGAGGTTGAGCAAATAGGCAATGGACAAATTGCATTGCCATTCTACAAAATGGAACCCATGGGTCCTACCTACAGAAAGCATTTCACTCAAGTCAACTAACAGTCTGCAAAAACTAACTTGTTATACTTTAGATTGTTTTGTACATTTATTGTTTGATGTAATAGAAATGCAAATTATGTAATTACACTTGTAACCTTTTTCTCTCTATAAACAAGGAAAAGAAGCCCTTTGTAAGGGGAGGGGGAGAATACAGTGCAAAAACTCTATAAAAATGATCTTCAGATAGATAAAATGGTACCGTGGACGTAGGGGCTGGTTCCATTCGGCTTTGGCTGAACCACATTAAATTTCTGAGTCTTTTACTCATCTCCTTCTTCCTCTAGCCATCCTACATCTTCTCCCTATCTTAACAACTAGATAACTACTTAGGTCCCGAAAGAACCCCCTCTCATTGGCTGGATTAGGCAAAACCAAAATCAACCATTAACACATGATCAATTGGTGTCCAAATGAGTTGCAATTGATTGTTGAATTCTCTACTATTCTGATTCAATTTTTCGTTAATTGTTTGGTTCAATTTTTAAGCATTTTCTGCATCAATTTTGTGTAGAAAATATTTTGTGATCTTTTTGCACATTAAGTGTTTAATGTTAGCTTTGTTTGTGTAAATTTTTTTCTGGTTAATTAGCTTCATTTCAATTTCATTTCTTGAATGTTCTAGTAAAGGTTCTACTAAAATTTTTGTAGAATTTTCCTTTTATTTCTTATTGCATTCTAAGTGTTTGTTAATTTGTTTTAGTGTCCTTTTTGCTTTGTTCTTGTGTGTCAACTAGTGTGCAACTGAATTACACATCATTTGGTGTGATTTGGCACCATTTCTTCCCATAATTGCATCAGAATTTGCTGTTGTCCCCTATCTTTCCCTTGTTGGCCAGAACTTTGGCCTACATTTTCCAGAATTTTTGTTACTGTCCTAGCTTGGTTTTTGATTGTGTTTTGCACCTTCGACATAATTTATTTTGAGTATACATAATTGTAAATTGATTTGTGTTAATTGTGATGGAATTTAATTATATTTAGGCTACTCAAAATTTTTGCAAAGTGTTGAAACACAAAAAAAAAATTCTAGATAGAATATACATTATTGAGAAAAGTCAAAAGAGAGGTTAAGAAACAAAAATGGAAAGGCAAAAAAAAAAGGAAAAAAAGTTGTGAAAAGGAAAAGAAACAAAAGAAAATAAAAAATATTCGAAGAAAAGAGCAAAAGAAAATCGTAAGAAAAGAGGAATAAGTGTCATCCAATAAAGAGAAAATTTTTGCAACTTTTTGAGCTTAATCCTAATCAATCTAGTGCCTTGTTTTTTGTCCATTTCCTTTTTGCAATTAATATGAATATGTTTTTGTTGGATTGCATGACCAAAATACTAGCTTGGAACTACAAGTATGGCATAATTGTTTGAATTTTCCCCCTGTTTTTCCTTGGATTTCCCTAAAATTTTTCTACAATATCCCTAAAAATTTCCCCTACATTGGCCAAAAAAGTCTACTCCCTTTTATTGTTAAATTCCTTTTGTGTTTCTTGCTCCTTCCTTGCTTCTTTGTTCTTGTTGGTTCATGCTACATTTTAGTGATTTGAGCGTTGAGTGATTTTTGATTGCTACATAGTGTAAACTCCAAGATTTTGTCTCTTAGTTCTCATAGGACTCAAAAAAAAAGGATTAGAGTGGTAAAAGGCAAGAGTGTGTGAGCACAATAAAGGGTAAAAGCCTAATTATGTGAACAAAACATGAGTGGAGTGATCAAAAACACTTGTAAGGGTGTGATTTGGTGAGGCCCATATTCTCCTAACATTTATTTTGTAGAATTTATTTCTTGCTGAAAGGTGGAAGGTGGTGGATATCAACTCAATGAAGTCAAGTTTACTCTTAGAGCCATGTTGTAACAATTTGAAGAGTAAATATGAAAATTGATGGGCTTGGTGAAAGACTCAGACTCACTAATGTGAAGCAAAGTAGACATTCCCATAAGAGAAGAACTAGAAGAAGTCATGACCAACATGGAAGCAATGAAGGGGATTGGAGAGTTAAAAGAGAAGAAGAAGAATTATCCATATCTCCCTATGAGACCAAATGGAGTACAAGAAGAAGGGAGAGAGATACTTTGGGAAGAAAACATGAGAGACATAGAAAAGGAAGGGTGGACTCCAAATTTCACAATATCAAGATGATCATCCCATCTTTCCAAGGCAAAATTGACCCAAAAGCCTACCTTGAATGGGAGAAGAAAGTGGAGCTAGTATTTGATTGTCACAACTATTCCAAAGAAAAGAAAGTAAAATTGGTAGTTGTGGAATTCATTTATTATGCTATCATTTGGTAGGATCAACTTGTGTAGAGTAGGAAGAAAAACTTGTAAAGACCCTATGGCCTGATGGGAAGAGTTGAAGACTATCGTGAGAAAGAGATATGTCCCTTCACAATACTATAGTGAGTTGTACCAAAACCTTCAAGGCCTTACTCAAGGTTCCAAGAATGTTGAAGACTATGGCAAGGAAATGGAAGTTGCAATGATGAGAAAAAATATGCTTGAGGATAAGGAAGCTACAATGGCATGGTTTCTTCATAGCTTGAACCATGACATTGCCAACATTGTTGAGCCCCAACACTATGCAGAACTTGAAGATATGGTACACATGGAAATGAAGGTGGAGAGGCAACTCAAGAGAAAAACTTCTACCAAGGGTGCACATCAATCAAGCTCTTCTTGGAAGACTTCTTGGGATAAAGGGCAATATTCAAGAGACTTCCAAGCTTTTAAAAAGAACTTGGCCAAGACTTCATCCAAATTAAAGGTTGGTAATGCTAAAGGCAAAGGCAAGATGGAAATGCCCCAAAGGCAAAGAAACATTAAATGCTTTAAATGTTTGGGATATGGACATTATACTTATAAATGCTCTAACAAAAGAGTCATGACTTTGAAAGCTAATGGTGAAGTTGAATCAACTAGTGAGTTAGAAAAAAATGGAGGAAAGCTCTAGGTCAAGTAGTGATGAGAGCAAAGACATTTGTGATGTGGCAATTAATGGTGAAACACTAGTGGTGAGAAGAACCTTGAGTACCCAAACCAAGTAGGGTAATGAAGATCAAAGAGAGAACATCTTCCACACTAGATGCCATCTCATGGGAAAGGTTTACAATATGATTATTGATGGGGGAAGTTATGGAAATGCTACTAGCCTTGCCTACTCTAGATCATCCCACTCCTTACAAGCTTCAATGGTTAAATGAAATTGGGGAGGTAAAAGTCTCAAAACAAGTGCTAGTTTCATTTTCTATAGGTCGATATGAAGATGAAATTTATGTGAGCTTGTTCCTATGCAAGCTACCTATATATTGCTTGGTGGGCCATGCAATTTGATAGACATGTCACACATGATGGCTACCAAAACCAATATAGCTTCATGAAGGACAAAAAAACCATCAATCACGTACCTCTTGATTGGAAGACCAAATAAAAAGATAGCAAAAAAGCAAGAGTGAAAAAAAAGAGTATAAGTAAAGAAAAAGATAGAAAAAATGACAAAATTGGGTTAAGAGAAAAGGAAAAACAAGAGAAGAAGAAATAGAGTGTCTTTTCAAAGGCTAGTGATGTGAGACAAGCCTTGTATTGTGTTCATCCTATGCTTATTCATTTGCTCAAAGGTGCTATTTTGAATGATAATCTTGATACGAATGCTTTGCCTAGTGCTATTGAGTTAATTTTGTGGGAATTTCAAAGAGGTGTTTCTCCAAGAAGTGCCTCACAGTTTGGCACCTACAAGGGGAATATAGTATTAAATTGACTTCATTCTTGGAGTTCCTAAACCCAACCGGCCAGCATATAGACAAGTGGAAGAGATTATAGCAAAGGTCTTAAAGATTCAAGGATGAATCCTTTCGAAGAGAAGGGGAATGATGGAAATTCAAGGGAACATTTAAGGGATTAATGAGCAACAAATATTTTCACATTTTATTTCCTTTCATACTCTACCTCTTAGAATGTTAATCAAGTTAAATTTATTGAATTGGCCTTCTTTTGTGATTTGATCATTATTTGGAACTTAGTTGAATTAATTGCTTAATGCTAGATTTTGGATACTATTTTAAGTTTTAAGCTATAACTTGAGCTCTAGATGTTCGATCAGGTCAATCTTTACATGGTTGAAAAGCTAAGAGAAAGCTATACAACTTTCATGTTGAGACTAGAGCTCCATTCTATCATTTGGAGTCTCAATATTTACCATGAAATAGCTAGTGTTTTCCATACAGATTGACCTTACCACAATAATTTGGTTATAACTAAAGCTTTAAGGGGTCAAATGAGATCAAACTAAAGCACAAAGCTTCCTACGATCCAGCCCAATGTTTTCTAGCTTTGAACTTAGTGAAGCTATGTAGTTTTGAAGGTCAACATTGAGGCTAAATTGAAACCAATATTTTTATTCTACATAGGATTCGCTTGTGTTTGGACTTGTTGTAATAGCTTAGGCTTTTTATTTTGGTTGACTTGTTTAGTATTTTTGTTAAGCTTGTGCAGGACCTTAATCCAGCCCATAATTGAGCATAATTTCTATGAGGGGAGGCATGTTTCCCTCACCATTCAGATTTGATGAATTTGAGAAATTAAAGAGTGTTTCTTCTTGAGAGCTTCCTTTGCTAGGGTTCTTAGTAGAACTTGAAGACTTACCAAAAAGATTACCCTTTATGATGTCTATTTTCATCACCTATCACTCTTATTCTCCCTATCTAGAGTATGGTGTGAATATCCTTCTTTTTATTTCAATATTGTGCTAAATTTGCTAAATTAGAGATAGATCCATGGGCATCTCCAAGGGAGATCACATCACTCTTACTTACTCAAATGGGCTGGATTAATGTCCCAAATAAGCCCATAAAATAACAAGCAAAAGCAACCATAAAACATAACCCAAATTTATTACAAAAGGTCCAAAAATAAGCCATAAAAATATGGACCAATCAGCCCCTTAGAAAGGCATTACAATCAACTCCAAAATAGCCCACAAACATGCCAACATTTGTGTCCAAAAATAACACTAAGTTGGTGCCATTGGACACTCTAAGTGGCCTAAGTGGGTAGCATGGCTTCAATGCAAATAACTCTTGAACCTCCAAGGCCTTGCTCCTAATATGTACTTGATAACAAAATATTTTACTCATTTAATTGTCCTCTCACTAAGCTTTTTAAAGTCCAAAATGACTTACTTCAGCTTTGTTAGTATATATTTATGATTTGGTGACAATTGGCATCATTAGAAGAAATTCTACTTAATTTGGCCATTTTGAGCAGTTTTTGTATTCTGGTTGTAACTTGAGCTACATTTGTCCAATTAATGTTATTCTTGTCTTGTTGGAAAGCTAAGACATAGCTCTAAAAACTTCATGAAGACTCCAAGGTTGAATCTTTCAATTGGCTATCTGAATTTGGAGTTAAACTCAAGACCAGAATATTGTCTTAGGTAACCTGACCTCTAAGCACTTATCATGCAATATATGGAGTTATACAAGTCCAATAGGGGTCAAACTAAGCCCAAATGGAAGCTAAGACACAATTCTACATTTCTTATGAAGGCTTCCAGAGCTGAATGGATCATTATGGGCATGAAAAATGAGCTGCAACATAGAGGCAGAATTACTACGAGTTGGGCCTCTGTAGAATTTGGTTTTAAGGCCCCCAATTGGCAAGAAGCTTGAGCCGATTGGATCATCCCTTGCACAATCTCACACTCAATCAGCTAGAAGTCATTAAGTTAGAAGAAAAACCAAAGAAAGCAATATGCAAAAATGCATAGCATGCAAGAGGTGTGGCAGCAAGCAACCAAACTGCACCATAATCATTGCCTATTCACCTACCAGCAGATGCCTTCTCTTTTCCGAGGGCAAAGTTCTTTTTGTTTAAGCTTCTTAGTTGAGTTTTTAGAGAGTTTTTTTTTTAGTTTTTCAGACAGCAGTGTAGGATGTTTTTCTTTTCTTTTCTTTGTAGTTTCTATGTTCCATGGAAGGCTAACTTTGTAATCAGTCCAAGGGTTGACAGACTTGAAGATTTATGTTAAGATCTTGATATTCCATTCTGCATTCAATTGTTTATCATTTCTCCTCCTTTGCTCTGTATTTTTACTGAGTTTTTTGAATTGAATGGATCCATTTAGTTTGGATAACTATATGATTATTGATCAATAATCACTTGTAGAAGAGGGTAGGAAAACTAAGTAATGCATTGAGATTTTGACGGATTGTTTATTTGCTGAGTTCTGATAAGACTCATTAATCACCTTAGGGATCCTTGTTATGATTTTAAGCCAGAGAATATGATTAGCAATTGAATGAAGATTTAGTGATCAAGGATACATTAATCTCAAGTTTAGTTGATTTCCTTGGGCTGGTTGGTTTATTTACTTCTTCCTATTTTCATTTCTGCATTAGTGTAGCTATTAGGATAGTTACTGCCAACCCCCTACCTTATTTCTACCTCCCAATCTAATTGATATCATCCACCAAATGATCCAAGGGATTGACCCAGTGTTGCCTATACAACAAGTGGTTTAGGTAGCTCAATTTTATAAAATTTGAATCTTGATCCAGATTTGGTACCTGATCAGATTTTGGTGCCATTGTCGAGGATCATTTTGATTTGATCAATCTTATTAGGAGTGCATTTATTTGCTAACCATCACTAACATTTTGTTTCTGCAGTTGTTTCTATCATTTCCCCTATTTATTCCCCTATTTCAGTTCTATTTTTCTACTTACATTAGCACTGCTCCTTGTTGGATCTACCATCTCTATTTGAGCTAAATTTTGGTGGGTTGATAGAAGACATTGTGTTGATCAAGGCTTATGCTTAATCATGAGCAACCACCTGGTTTGGCAAAATTCCTTCATTTAGACCACTTTTTCTTTTTTTTAGATTTTTTATTTAACTTTTTGGTTCCCCTTATGTGTAGTTTTCATGCTGTGGTGGTCTAGCAATTTTTAAAAATGTGTAGATATGTTAATTAGTGTTATTTTGAGTGATTTTTAGCCTTTGTTGTTGTGTTGTTGTGTTTTCAGGTTTCTATCACTATTTCAGCCACTTTAGTGTAGTGTTGCATATCTTGAATTTCTACATCCTGCATGATATATGAATAGGTTCTCTAGTAGTCCTTTACTTGATATTAAAACTGAAAATTAGAGGACTAAGATTTTGAGACAATGGAGAATAGATTGGAGGAGCTGACTTCCTTAGTTAGGCAACTTGTGTTGAGACAAAAGCAAAGGCAATTTCAGTCCCCAGCATAACCTTGTGAAATCTATTATTAGTTAGACCATCCAGTAAACCAGTGTCTTACACTTCAAGTAGACCATTATGGACCCCAAGTTGCTGCAGCAGGCATTTTTCCTAGTGAACATCAATATCAGTAGCAACAGCAATTTTATGAACCTTATCCCAATGCATATGACCCTGGATGGATGGACTACAATTCTGGCCAATATTATCAGTAAGAGCAGCAAGTTTATGACCCTTATCCTAATGCATATGACCTTGGATGGATGGGCTATTCTGATATACAATATGACAGTAGTTCTAGCCAATTTCAGTAGTAGTAAATTTATGAGCCTTATCCTAATGCATGTGACCCTAGATTACTCTAATCTACAATATGACAGCAATTTTAGTCAATATCAATAGTAGCGATAGCCATTTATGCATGAACAAGACCCTGTAGTAGCTATTCAATTGAGCCTACATTGGAGGAGTTGATTCAACAATTGGCAACCAGCACTATTTAGTTCCAGTAAAGAAGAAAAGCCATGATGCAGAACTTGGAAATTTAAATTGGACATTTGGCTTCCTCACTGGGTTAGTTGTAAACACAAGGTCCTAGCCAAATCTTGCAACATGAGCCAACTGACCCCCAACCAGCAGAACCTAAAGCTGAGTCTAGTGCAAACCAAATGCAGTCAATTGCTGAATCAGTTGAGGATGCTTATGATGAGCTTCATGCTGAATTTTCTGATCTAGTTGAGTTGGATAATTCTATCCCTTCTCGAACAATTAACAATCCTTTAGAAAAGCATATAGTTTCTCAATTAGATGTCATTGATATGCATGATGATGAATTTTCTGATTTGATTGAGTTTGATATGCATTTCAATGATGTGCATGATGATATGCTAGCTGAATTTCCTGAAATTATAGGATTCATAAATGTTAATTGTTTTGGATGTTCTGCTTTTGGTTGTGGTAAGAATAGTATGTGTGCTACATGTGCTAAAATTTCTGCATATATGACAAGTGAGCCTGCATGTTTTGAAAATTCTGCACATTTGGGATATAGTGCTACATGTTCTGCACTCCTTGATTCCTTGGGAAATAATGATGCTATTTTGAAAGAAATTGCTCAGCTTCCAGGTCATGTTACAGTCCTTTCAAAAAAATCCATTCCTTCAAAGTAGCAACCACCAAGACTTTCATCCAATGGGAACCAAGAGCAAGCATCAAAAGAAGAAGATGTTGAACCAAAAAAAGAAGCAAATGCAAAAGAGGATTTAGCATTAGCAAAAAAAGAAAAATCAGAAAAAGAAGGGAATTTAGAAAAAGCAGAAGAATTAGAAGAAGAAAACAACCTTCAACTTGAAGTTGCTAGTGCTACCCCTCTATTTCCCATGAGAGAAGAACATAAGGAGATAAGCATGGGGGAAGACATGTCTATTCTTAAGCAAAGAAAGTTTCCCCACACTTCCAACGAGCCATAAATTTACATATTGCAAAGACCTCTGCTAAAATTGGCTAAGACAAAAATGCACATTCATGATGGCACACTTAGCATTGATTGGGATGGAGTAATAATAAGTTTTAATATCCTTCAAGCTATGACATGCCCT
>JANHAO010016387.1:0-14402 GCA_026873985.1 Saraca asoca | reverse complement strand
GTTTCTTTTATTTCTTTATTAATTTCTTTTCTGATTTTCTTCTTTATTTCTTTCTTTTTTTGTTCTTTATTACTTTCTTTTTCTCAATTAATTTGGATAGTTGAGTTATAAAGATTCTAGTAATTGATATAACTTCCCTGTGGGATCGACTCGTATTTGCCAGTACTAGCTACAACTACACCATGCACTTGCAGAATTTAAACATACATCACACACCTAAGACCCAAACCATAAAAAACATGGAGGGCTTGACCAATGATCCCATCAGGTCACTAAACCTAGGACACAGATAGAATGCTAAATCCAATAATATATGGCCCTAAACTATAGGCATCTTATCAAGTAGATTGTATGCCAACAATAAAAGGTGTGTAAGCAAGCATACAACAAAATCAATTAGCACACAAAATTTCCTAGCAACTAACAAACACACACCGCTGAACCCTCCAAGCAACAAGATATCAAAAACCCATGAAGCAAGGGGTTCATGAAAAGTAGAAGCTCAGAGTCTGAGAAAACTTACTGCATCAACAGAACAAGATGAGTTCTAAGAAGAGAATATAAGCAAGATCAGTCTCTAGCAACCTGAATCTAAATATTGCTATTGCAAACTTGGTGAAGTAAAAAAAATGAAGAACGGTGGTGATTGTTTGTAAGCTTGAGAGACAAGTAAGAAGCAGAAGCACTGGTTTTCAAAAGTAACAAGTGAAAGGGAAAAAGAGTTTTCCTTACCTTATATAGGTCGATCAACCTCGCTGTTAGATTCGAAGACTGATTAACTGCTTTCAATCTAACAGTATAATAGATAGCAAGGCTTTATCATTGCCACACTAGCGGCTACGGGAAAATGTGTGCATTAAATGCAATAATAATGGCATGGGTTAGTACAAATGACACGATGGGTCTAAACGATGGCATGGAAGATCATAGTTGCTAGCTTTTACTAACAAACTATAGCTTCTAGTCTGTAGATTACACTAAGATCTGGGGGCTAATGTTGTAAGTATTTTTGGAACCACAAAAATGAGCTGGTAAAAGCTCAATAGGCAGGCCCAGCTGAACCAGGATTGAGGTCACTAGAGCAAAACATCAAGTCACCAATTGCAAACTCAGATCGCTAGTCAACAAGGGTTAAAGCAGCAACCTTAGGTCGTTAAGGACGAAGTCTAGCCTACAGCTCGAAGCATGTTTTCCCCACCATCAATCTAAAGAAATCTGTTCAATTGCCTATTTAACAGAAATCCATTGTTGACCATTATGTAACCAATTGATGACTCATTTTCATTATGGAATTATATTGTAACACCTTGACCACTATAAAAAGGGATTGAAATCATTGTAAAAAGGGACACGAATAACTAAATACTGATACTCAACAAAAAATATTGAAATAAGATAACCGTGGACATAAGTATTGCACTTGGTTGAACCACATTAAAAACTCTTGGTGTCATCTTGTTCTTCCTCTCTCTCTCTTCCTAATAATTTTGCCTTCACAATTTGCAGTTTAGGGTTCTACACTTAGGTTGATCAAATTCTCACATCAACAATAAGAAACCAAACATTTTGTGAATTTGATTGTTAATTTCAATTGATTAAATATGAATCTAAGATACTACTTATTTGAATAAAAATTTGTATATTTTTATTTCTTAGATTGACATGTCAAGAAATAAAGAAAAAAGTACTTTTTTTTAAGAATAGAGGATACCGGAAATGTAATAGTTTTTATGTATTTCTTTCACACAAAATTTCTATAAAATTATAATTTCATTTTCTAACAAAAAGTTGAAATCATATGAAGTTATAATTTTATAAAATTGTTTTTAAGTAAAAGATTTGTTGAATCTAGAATATTATGTGAAGACTTCATTATAAATGCAAGTGGGTGTTTATCCTTCTTGGATATATAACAAACACTATCAAATTACACGAGTCATTTGTATTACAAATGGTCTCTTTTTTTGTAAGAAAATGCATAAATGCTAACTTCACTCATTTTTATTTGCTTCCATGTCTTTGCTTAGTGTTAGTTAATTAATTCAACAAAGTAAGAAAAAATTATGATCCAGATTTGGCACTAATATGAATATCATACAAATGAGCAAAAAAGAAAGTAATAATACTAACATGTGATTAGAGGTACAAATTCACACTAGTTAATAGGAAGAAAAAAAATCGACTAAATAGGAAGCATGTTGAAATTAATAAATGTTAGACTAAGCATAAAATCTAGAAAAATTACCTTCTCTTCAAATCTAAAGCTTGTGGAATGTCTGGATTGAAGATGATTTTCTAAGCACTCCATGAATTGGTGAAAATATTTCCCCCTAATTGCAAATATGAAATTGAATTAATGAAATGATTAATAGATGAGCACAGTTTAATATTAAAATTTCATGTTCATACTAGAACTAACTTCTAACATTTTTCACCATAGTTAGTTTTAAAATCACAATTAGGAAAGAATCATTCATCTCATGAATGAACTTGTTAGCATATTCAACAAGTTGTCCCCACAATGAACATGTCAAAGTAACTTGGCTACATTACAAATAAGTCTAAATGTTAGAATTTCTCTTAAAATATTAATACATGAATATTGAATCAATTGTATCAGTGTAATACATACTTCTCATCTCTTAAGTAGATATTCTTTCTTTTAGTGCCATTGTCCTTGTATTTTATGTTTTCATGGGATTGCAACTCACCAATAATATCTATCCACAATTTAATCAATGTTTGAGTGATAACCATTTAGGAGTAATAATTAAGTAAATATGGCATGTGAAAATTAATTTCTTACCACTTAGAGTTTTCTGATGTAGTAATTCCATAGAGAATACTCTTGAAGGGAACCAATGTGTAACAATATAATGGAAGATCTACCTTCAATTAATGTTTGAACTCTAGTATTGAGGTGAAATTGGATCTTATAATAGTGATCAATTGCTCCATGGTCTTTATCATAATCTTTCACTTAAAATTTTGGACTGGGTAACATGTTCCCTGAGCTAGCTTCAGCTTATACTTCTCACAAAGAATCCTTTTTGAATGCAATTGTTTAAATCAACATGCATTGAAACAAAATTATTTATGAAGCAATAATATACTTAAGACAATTATAAGACATCGAAAGAATTGTTACATTTTTGTCTACCAATAACATATCAATGTTGCGATGATTGTCATTGGAATTCCTTTTCGCAATCCAAAGCAAAATTACTCTAACTTGAATTTTTTATTTTTGCACATCAAGATCCAAGTCTAAAATGTAGCAAACTTTCCTTGCAATTAGAAGTAACCTACACTTAAATTTATATTCTTCATATAGTAGTCAAATTATCATGTAACTAATAGTAACAACTAATGAATTAGATAAGAAAAATGAACATAAAGTAGAAAGCACATAAGTACATACTTGCTTTTACACTTCCAAAGAATTTTAAATTCCAGAATGTCTTGATAAGTTGCATTAACTTCAAATGAAAAAAAACTATGAAATAACTTGACTCTGATCTTTCATTCTTTGTGAGCATTGTGAAAGATATCTTTATAGTTCTGGCCATTATAGATTACATGAAAAGGTAATGAAGAGATCTGGATACCACTTTCAAATTGTCATTACATAACTATAATTTTAAATCATGTACCTTTCACCTCCAATAAAACTAGAAGGAAAAATAACACCTTTGCCTATACATGATGCATCCATTTCACCTTTCAACACAGTTTCAAACAATCCTTTATACATGTCAACTCTAAGTTCCTTTTGATGGCTTCAAATGCAACTCAGTCATGAGGATTCAATCATTTTATAACTGTCTACTATAAACTGTTGCAAGAGTCTTCTCTATGAATAATGAGTTGTCATTGTATCGAATTTGAATCCAGCAGGCCATGTACTTATGAATTGTAACTTTCTAATTCCTTTTAGTCATTTCATATCCCATGACATTATGCATTTTGTCCTCATGATAACCATTTTCATTGCAAGGGAATAAGATGGGATATTGCATTGGAAGATATAGGGGACAGAGCTCATGAATGCGCTTTAATTGACCATCACGACTATGAATAATGATGTCTCAATGATCACTTGAGTTAACATCTCTAACTACCAAGCTAACAATTACTTCAACAGTAAGTAAGTTATAATTCTAACCATCACTTTATTGCTTGCAAATCAACCTCAATTTCAATTCCACATTCTTATCAATGTCATACACATCTCTAACCATCCAGAAAGATTTTGTCAATTGATTCTGTTGATCAAACATTTCCTTCAATATAGTAACAACTTTAGACTCTACTCTCTATTCTATGCTATTGCAATTGCCGTAAATGGAAAAGTACACAATATTAAGAAATATTACATAGCAAAAAGAACATGTTTTGAATTATAAATAACAAAGTTAATGAAGAAGATAAATTAATAATATAGCTAGTGTAAATACCATAGAGCAAATTTGGTTGTTCACTTCATTGCTTGTGTCATAAATATAAAGTTGAGCATATTATGGCAATTGTCATTCAACAGGAAGTAAACTATCAAAATTCTGACTACATAATTTATAAACATAAGGCCGAACATCGTGATTGACAATTTTATCAACTCTGTCACCATTTGAAGTGAATGCAAATAATGCATTATATGAATGAATATTATCTCTAAATTGCTTTGCCTCAATTAATTCCTTGTCTTGCATTAGGAATTTGAGGCAATTTAACCTTCCCTTGCATATAACATAGCGAAAACCTAGGAGAGAACATGATACTAGATGATACCTCCTCCAAAAGCCAAAACATAGCATCATAGTGACTACATTGAAATTCAGGATCCCTATCATCAACATTATTGACCAATCACATTTTTAATGTATAATTTTCAATTCACTGAATTAAAAGTAAGTACATAATTTACAATTTTGAATTTGTAAATTGTAAATTGGAATATTATAAAGTGAATTCATTATATACTAATGAACACAATTTATATATATTTTTATATCCATTTATATTTACTCTTTTGTCATGTTTATGGGCTTAATTTGACACTTGAGATTAGTTTTGTGGTTTGTTAAGTTTTTGTGCTTAATTGAATTTATTTAGTAAATTTACACTATTTCAGACTGTTTCAAGTTTTTAGGCATATTTAGAGTTTTAGGCCTCAGTTTTGGGTGATTCTTATGTCTTTGGAAAGTTAAAAGAAAAAGCTAAAAATGTCAAAAAGAGCCAAAGTCTAGTTTGGACATTTTGAAGGTGAAATAAAGCCTAGAATTTGGAACATACTACAATGCTATGACCTAGACCCAATTTCAATATTTTCATCATAAGTGGAGCTCTATCTATCATTTTAGTGCAAACTTAAGCCTATTTGATAGATAAGATCCAAACCTACAACTTTCATGAAGGGCTTGAAAGCAAATTATACTGTTTTGATTTAATTATATGATTGTGAACTTAAGTGTTGGTATTTATTATGGGATTGGACTGCTCTAAAAGCTATCTTGGTGTTTAACCCATAACTTGAGCTAGAAATCAAATTTTTAAAGCATGGTCAAGGCTATTAGAAAGTTAACTAATAGACCTACATTTTATATGAAGAGTATCACATCCACACAAGCCTCTTTCTAATCCTAAATCACATCCCAACTAAAAGGTAGTGCATTGAACCTATAAATAGATAGTTGAGCCTCATTTGTAAAATCTTGACCTTTATTTTCTATATTGTCTTTGATTTTGCGATGAGAGGAGATCTTCTAGGGCAAGAATCTAATCCTTAATTTGGTTTTCTCTTTCCCTTTTATTTTTGTGATAATTTATAGCTAAATTCATATCAATCTAAGGGAATTTTTGCACCTCTTTTATTCTTGATTATGAGACCTATTTTAATTGTCAATTTATTCTTATTTTGATTCTCTTAATTTTCTATTCCTATTTCTTATAATTGCTATGGATGGTTGATTAAGAGACCTATTAATTAATTGTTCAAAATAGTTTAATACTAGCTAAACTCTTATAGGCAATTTTATTGTTTATGGTTATTTGGTTGTAGGGTAGTAATGAGGTTGTGACAAGTTGTTAGGGTGAGCCAATTCTCCTAGAGAATTCAAGGTAATTAATTAGATTACTGCTGGGGTAATTTAACTAATTAGACTTAGTGTTTTCAAGACTTAATACTATTGGTAAATTGGTTGGGGTTAACAATAAATGCCAATTAGGTGCTGGGATTGGTTAACTAGTTTAGGGAGAAATTAACAAGGTTTAATTAGGTCTTAGGCTTAATTAATATCTTGGCTAAGTGATCGAAAGAAGGAATGAAACATTAGTGTCAAGGATTAGCCAATAAATTGGTTGTAAGAATCCCTTGGATTGAGCTTTTCTCTTTAGTTTTCCCTATCTCTTGTTTATGTTTTGTTATGTATTTAACTTGTTTATTTGAAATCCCAAATTCATAGTCTAGATAGCATCCACCTGCCTATTTTATCATATTACAACAAAAAGGAATTAATCTCCAATCTTTGTGGACATGACTTGGACTCACCCTAGATACTAGAAGTTTCAATGGTTCAGTACTATTTTTAGTCAGTTTCAACAATCATCATATGCATACTAGTGAAACTCCATAAAGTTGTTGGAACATTTTTCTAATCAACACAACAAGAAGTATTAGGTTGCTCATCGGCATCTATAGATTATAGTTCAGTTGTACACAAGAGACACTAATGACAAAATTGAAAAGAAAATATAAACAAAAATTGAGACCTATAAAAAATATTTTATAATTAACAATCTCTTATCAAAAAATTTCATGATAGATAAAACAAAAACACACACAAAATATTCCCTAAGAGCACAGACAATAGAACCACCAATTTAAATTTGGTATTTAATCAATCAAATTTAAAATGTGAAAAGATAGCTATAGTTAAATAATTGAGAAAAGAAATCTATCTGGGAGGAAGTTTAAAATTTGGGCACCACAAATTATGTAATTTGATTTTGGGACTTTAAAATTTGGAAACTATAATTTACATAATATGATCGAATTGAATTAGTGGAAGGGAACAGGTCTTATGTTGTCTTCATTTACACCAACAGAAATAACCTTTAAAGTACAAATGCTTGTACTTAATCCTAGTTGATGTTTTCCTCATAAACATATTGACTTATAATTGATTATTGTTTTATTTCTAGAGTCTAAAACAAATTTCAAATTGAAGGATTAATTATAGTGCTAAAAATTTATGCTTGTAAAACTTTTATGTATTGATTATAACTAAACAATGCTTACAAATTGCATTTGTATTTTCTACATATAACTAGGACAATTTGGCAAATAGAAGAAAAAAGTGAATTCATAGTATACATAGCTGTAAACCCCCCCCCACAAACTTGCTTGAACACTTCTCTTATTAGTAGTGCAAGTACTGGCTAGCTCATTAGCACTTGCAGGTTAATAGTTTAATTGTACATAATATACATCAATGACAAAATTGAAAGGATAGTTAAAGGATTAAGAAATGAA
Organism: Saraca asoca; assembly: GCA_026873985.1. NCBI lineage: Eukaryota > Viridiplantae > Streptophyta > Magnoliopsida > Fabales > Fabaceae > Saraca > Saraca asoca. The sequence goes on along the minus strand of JANHAO010016387.1, from coordinate 6,871 downwards.
ATGTATTTGGCTTATATAAGAATGAAACAATTCCATATATTTTTATTAAAGGCAATAACTGAAATTTGCATAGTATGTAAAACATAAAAATATTTAAAAGAAGCCAATGGCAAGACTTGCTTGACTCAGGCATGTCACCATTTTCTTCGATGTTATTTGAATGAAAAGCATCACTTCTTAACCAACTTTCACCACCAAAAGCAAAAGTTGCTTCATCACAATTTGATTATCTATATCACAAATTGCAATAAATTGAATACACACATAATTTCCAAACAAAGATGTGTAAAGCATTAAAATAGAGTAGCACCTTCATTGCTTTAGTTAAACAATGTTGCACTTTCCAAGGTATTTGTAGAAATAACATGTACATAATGTTCACTTGGACCTAGCATAAATCTTCCAGAGCTCAACTTATGGAGGGAAGCACTATAATCTAAAGCACTATTTCTTGAATCATGATCATTTGCCACTCACTTATTTTCTTCTATCGAAAGTGAATAAGCAATTTTGTTTCTTTTATTCACATGGGTTGTCAGGTAACAAAAAACCTTTAAAAATAGTACCACATATTAAAATATGAGATTAAATGATAATTAATATTAAACATATCATAATTAAAATAAATGACAAAAAAATAGTTGCCTAATATGAAAACATACCTACATTGCTGAACGTCCTATCTAAATTGATGACAAAATTCAATATATCACTAAGCACTCTTGTACTACCATATTTTCTATCCAAACTTAAATTGCGTTGGACAAATTCAACACTTGGCATATGTACCACATCATTAGAGGTTCTTTTATTAGACAATGGAGTACATATCTTGACATTATACCCAATCATTAAGGAAACCAATACAACATTACTTCCATTTTTAATAGGACAACCTAGAAACATACACATCGAAAGAAACTCACAAACAAAATAGCAAATACATAAATTAACAAAATAAAATAACAAATTTGGCACAATAATACCTCTATGTACAACAGCATTGCCTTCCAATTGCTCTACCCTTGTTAACCATCTTCTTAACCAAGATTCTTTACATTTTAAATTTCACAACTTTAATAACTCTGTTATCTTTTCATAGTTATTTTCATTGACACTCATTATTGCTTAAAGGACTGGACTCTGGTTAGAATACCTATAGTTGCCTTACGACATTTGTGAAGCTCAAACATTAAAACACTTAAACTATCTAACTTGAATTTTATTATATAAAATAGAAACCAATGGTTACCATAAGCCACATAAGGAATAAATTATTAATTCAATGAATAACAACCTCCATCAAAATCTGTTACCAGAAAATTGTTTTAACTATAGAAAAATGATAACATTCCTTAAAAAAAAAAAAAACTACTAGCAAAGGCAAAATAGAAGCATTACATTTAATCTCAAAAAATGAGTCATCTATACTCCTATATACGTCAATTGCAAAATAAGAAGGCCATGTCATCTCTACATCTATATATGCACTTAATTAGTTGACCAACTTATGCAAATCAACTTTCAATACCATGAAGCAAACAAAATTCATGTCAAGTGCATTAAGGCAAAGGTACACCTTCCAATTGGTTACACAACAAAGGATTATAGTTGCAAAAAGCAATTTGATGAAACACTTAAAATACCTTTAAAAACATATTATCATTAGATAATACAATTTTTTGTCGCTAAATGATTAGCAGTAAGCTAATTTGAACTACCTCTCTTTATTAAAATGCTCCAAATAAAAAATTTCAAGCCATATTACATTACTAAACCCGCTCCAACTAAAATAAAATACTATCAAGTTTAAGCTTAACCATTTCAGTATCATAAATATGATTATGATCAGAAGACATTAACAAAATATTATATATAAATGTCTTTAAGAAAAAACATTAAAAATAATTCTAGTATTATTGGTATTACTTAAAAAAATTTAGGGGGCAAATAAAGAAAATGTGTCACATTTTACTAGTAAATTCCTCATTGTAGGAGTTGTTCAAAATGAGCACACACATGGTTTTATTTCTAAGTATCTCAACATTAAGCTAAAACATATTCTTAATTTTGTCATTTGTTATATTCTTATATTTAAAATAAAATTCTATTGAGAAGGAATCCTTTTTATAACCCATAAAGTTTGAAGTTTAAAATGAATTCCAGCAACCAACCATAGCATCCCAAAGTCCAAGATGAATAATCCCCAATAGTGGAATAAGAATTTTGCAAACTAAATTAATGAATATTGACAGAACCTGCTTAAAAAATCATTTCACCTTTAACACATATGGATGACTATAAATATTAATATATAGAAAATTACACAATTTACATTCATTGAAATCCAATTCCATAAAGTCTAGCAATAAAATGCACTTAACATTGAAAACATTAACCACCATAAAATCACCAAATCTATTGGTAACAAAATGCAATCATTAAATAAGTTATACAATAAAAGCATTATAAAATCCCCTAAAAAAATCTCAAAATAGTGTATCATTCTTATCATCATAAAATACAATCACTAAATCATGGTTAGAAGCACAATAATGTCTCATTTTTATCATCAATGACAGTGCCTCATTCTTATCGTTATAAAATGCAATCACTAAATCATAGTTAAAAGCATAGTGTCTCATACTTATCACAAATGGTAGTGCATTTTTCAAAACCTTATTCTTATCATTGATGCTAATGCAATTATTCAAAGTATGTTTATAACAAATCTATACTCCAATTTATTGCACATGAAAGTTTCTAATTTAACTACTCCATTTTTGTTAACTTCTCATTTGTAAGTATAGGGACACCAAAATTTGGCCCTTTATTTTTTAAGAGAATGTGTCCATGTAAATTTTACAAGACTAAAACAAAATACAAAACAACAAAACAATTATAATATGTGCAAGGTTTTATATTTAACGAGAAAAATATAAGTGATAGTATTGGCTAACACCATTAGAAACAATGGAACCACTTGGGGCTATGGCAGGTTATAGATGAAAATAGAAAAAAAAAAACATAACTACGTAAAAAAAAAGTGAAAATAAAATAATGTATGTATTAACAAAAAAAAAAAAAGAATAAAAATGGTGCCTAGGGACAGGCACCTAGCAAACACAAACTTATAGTCATTATAAAGGTAATTAATTTAATTAAATTGTGCTAAAATTTCTTGGCCGATGGCAATCAATGAGTATGTTAGATTTGCTCCTAAAATTGAGAAAATAGGAAAAGAAAAACTTGCTAAGGAAAAAGAGTCAAAGGTGAGAGTTGACTCCAATTTTCCATTTTCCCTCTAAAGAGTTGGTTCCTGTTTTTCTTCCCAGCCCTTTCCCTAGTTGCATTCATGCAACACACACTTCATCTTCAACTCAAAAGCTCTCTCACTCTATACCTTTCTCTTTTACTCTCCAAGTAAGCATCTTATTCCTTCATGTTAATTTATCATATTTTTGCTACTAATTCCTCCCTTCTTCCTCCTCAACTTAGTGCCGAAATCTTGTTGATTCATCAAGAATAATTCAAGTTGTGAATTTTTTAATCTAAAAATTATTGTTCATTTCACTGTTCACTTCAAGAACCCAGATGAATTTCTGAAGTTTTTAGAGCTTAAATCTTTTATTTTTAACTTGTTTCTATGGAATGAAATCTTAATCTAATAGAATTTGATTATTTGATGAAAGAAAAAGCTTGAAAAATTCAAGAAGCTAACATATTCTTCTTTTTGTTCATGAAAAGCATTGAAGGACGATTGTAGATAATTTTGATCTTCTTATTTCTACTACTTAATTGAGTGATTTTTACCTCTCTTATGAGTTGTAATATAACTAATTAGATGTAAATCTTTGAATTGTTGATTATGATGAGGAAAATGGGTATGTGTGGTCTTATGGCTTAGTTTGAATTTGATTAGAATTGTTGATATAAATGTGGTTCTGTGTTTGGAAAAGCTTGAATTTATGCTTGTTTAAGCTTATAAAACAATGATATATTGAACCTTTATGATTTGGTGAAATTTAGATAGTATTTTCCCTATTTTGGTTATTGTTTTTCTTAATTTCTAGAGCTCATGAGTCAAATCGCCATATTTACATTGACCCACGATCATGCTCATAGCAATCGAACTGCATTATGCCTTGTGATTTGAATAAAAAATTTAACTATTTTTTTGTGATTCAAATAAACCCTTCCTATCCTATTTTTTGATTCCTATCATGATTCTAATTACGTACATACTTTGGACTTCCCAAAAGTTTGCAATTTGGATGAGCAGACTCACATTTTTGCACTGATTCCTCTTAAATCGAATCAAAACCTTCCCATTTGAATCTTGTGATTCTACTCAAATTTCAAACATGATCATGCCCGTGCCTCTAAATTTATACATTCAAACAACTTAAGCTCACTTTTCTATAAGGTAACTCTCATTTTCTTAACCTAACTTTATGTAATTCCCAACCATTTCCAATATAATCATCAATAAGTCCTAATTAAGCTAACTCATAAGCTAATATGAATCAATTTATTGATTATTTATATATTGATGCTATAGTAATAATCTTAATAATTATTGTAATAATGGGACAAGGAATATGTGATCATGATTTAGGATGGAAATGTGAACTATGTTATACATTTTTTACGAGATATGATACCGCTTGGAATTCCCTATGAGACATGAGACTATAAATGATAATGATGAAATGAAATTGGGTATTTGAACTAGATCCCAAATCTATATGTTCTAATATGTAGCGTGAGATAAGGTGGAACTTAGAAGGATAACGTTGGCGATTATGTGAGATAAGGTGGAAAAGTAGTTACAAGGAGAATCTTGATCTTGATTGTTTGTTTTTCTTACTTGAATTGTTATTACTCTGAGAAATACTGAGATATGATTTAATAATGTGACCTGGAATATGAGGTATGTATATTTGCTATTGGTTGAAAATTCATAAGTTTGGTATGGATTATCTTATTGAGCCCCAGACTCACTCTTCTGTTGACTATTTTTCAGATTCTCAGGATATTGATGCTATTTCACCCTTTAAAAAGTAAGAATGGACCAAGATCCCATGGAAATCACTATTGGTGTATTTACCATCGCAATAGATTATCCCTTAGGAATGTATGAGATTAGGATCCATTACATCATTATCCTGAACTTAGCTAGTTACGAAGTTTTACATGAAATGGAGATTATTCCTTTACAAGCCCCTAATGTCTTGTTAATGATAACCCTAACATAATTTGATCCTTAGAGCATTTATCATCCATCTACTCATTTTGCTAATCTATTGAAAATCTGTAAATAGTAAAGTCATGGAATTCCCTAAGGGCATAATTAGTTAAACCTATACTGCTTGGTTCCTTGACAAGTAATAGGTTGAACTGCCTTTTGTTTTGCCTTGCCCTTGTGAGGACACATGGGCTAGTGTGGAAGAATCATTCCTATAGTTGACTAGTTGTCTGTATAAGTGTTTTTTAAGAATTTGTTAGAAACCTTTTGAAACTGATGTTTAACAAGCATGTACCTTAATGGGCAATGTCCTTATCTATTATAAAAGTATGTGTATATTTCAATGAGTTTCCTTTCTTTCCTATAAATTTATGATTTTTTAACTAATTAAATGAACTTGAGTAAATATGACTAGGGAATATCAAAACAAGTATGAGTAGGAATGGAAAATAGAAATAGGTTAAAGGTTGGGGATTATCAATTAAAGATTGATATTCATGCTAGTCATGGCCAGGAATTTGGGTCGTCACATGTTTGGTATCAGAGCAAGATTTAGGTTAAACCTGTGAGTATAGGCCTACATGTAAGGTTGTATAGTGGTGGTGGTTTCATCAAATGTTAATAGAAATAGCACCAGTAGTACATGTGCACCTAAGAGCACATATTTCTAATGTAATTCCTATTGATCTTGTTAAATATGTGTCCATATTAGCATAATTAAATTTAAACCTTCTGTAACTCTTGAGAATTTGATTAATTTTGTAACATAGATTATGGTGAGACAAGACAGTCAAGAATCTAAATTTGATAATGGAAGGTCATCCATCGAATGAAATAGTTCACATCGTGAAGTTAGTGACAATCCTGAAGTCCCTCAATGGGTAGAAAACTTAGTCTAGTAGGCAAAGGATCACCTGATACATGTATTAACACAAACTAGGATTAAGATCTAGATAGAGAGCTTGATAAGAGCATGCAAAATGAATGAAATCGAACCTCTCCTATTAGAAATGAATAGGAGAATAGGCTAAGAATTGTTCATTGACGATCCTAGTAAAAAATATAAAATGTAGAAAAACATGGATCTTCCCCTTATTCCTTTAGGGGAATGTACATATACCTTCGTCCAATATGAATTCTTCTCATCTGTTCAACATGTTAATGATTTATTGCCTTTTATTGTGAGGTGCAATAGACAAATAATCAGTGAATGTGGAGATGATAGAAATAATGATTGTGTAGCAAAATTTTAGATATAAGAGTAAAAAAAGAAATTAAAGACACAAATTTTTAAAGTATTTCTGTTGGGTTTCACGATAACAAGCGCAGCGAAAATTTTAAAATTTGAAACCCAGCCACGGATCCATGTATAGAATATAAACCAGTTAGTCCAGAAAAATACCTTTTCGTGTTGCGTTTATTGCAGTTTGTAGCAACACAGGTCACGGTTCCCTTTTGATGTTGCAGTTTGATGCAATGTTTTGGCTTGATCCAATGAACACGATCCGAAGACTGCGCCTTGATGTAGAATCACGAATACGGAACAATAGATCCGTGTCTCTATGGTATCCACACGTGAGTAAAACAAAACTCCGATTGGATGGAACTGCCTTACCACTACGT
>JANHAO010016386.1:0-14395 GCA_026873985.1 Saraca asoca | reverse complement strand
GGGAATGCACCAAATTATTCCCGGGAAAGTGAAGTGACAACCAAACATATTTATAAGACTTTCCCATGTATCTCATTCCTGGGAACATTCCTGGGAATGAGATTCCCAGGAATAAAATATTCCTAGGAATAAAACATTCCATGAACCAAACATTTAGAGTAAGCAATGCCTTATCTACACGTCAAAATCGTAACCCCAACTCGAACATCTAACCCCTCAAATTATTTTAAGCTTTAGCTATGTAAATTATGTATTTGATACTTTTATTTTTTAAATTATGTATTTTATGTCTTTATTATTCAAATGATGTATTTTGTTTTATTTTTTTGTTTAAATTATACATTCTATATTTTTACTGTGTAAATTGTGATTAGTCAACTTAGCTAACTTGATCATCCTAGCTGGTCAAATTGTTGCAAAAGCGACCTTGCCGTCAACGTTGATCAAGTCGCCCAAGTGACAGAAAAAAGAATTAAAAATGTCAGCGAGATTGAAAGTGGGCCATGCAGGGAATTAGTTTGGAAAGTGAGGTAGAGTAGAAAATAAAATGTCCAACTAGGGCAATTTGGTCATTGAGTTCATGTACCATCATTAATTATTGTTTATTATCACTTATCTTTGTTAACTATTATCCATCATCACATATTGTCATTAATCATTAGTCAGCCAACATCTAATATTATTAATTATCATCTATAATTACTTAATGCCATGGATTATTGACTACCATTGTTAACTGATTAATTTTTTAATGTTTGTCATTATTGACTTATCAACTTTTTAATATTGATTATTTAATTTTTGATGATGATATTTTTATTAATTTAATAATATTTTTAAAAATATATAAATTGATCAAAACATATTATAACATTATTATTAATCTTTTTAATTGAATAAAATATGATAAAAATATATAAATTAATTAAAACATATTATAACATTATTATGAATGATGATAATAGGATAGTTTTAAAAATTAAAATTATCAAAAATTAAAAAATGTATTATTGCGTAAGTCAAACACCTCATGAAAAGAAGATTAAGACTTATGTTTCTTTAAAAGAAAGGGTAAAATCTACTAATAAATTTTTGCGGAAATGATGGAATGGGTGTTGGATTAAAATTCCTCAAGTACCTCTAATACTACTTAAATAATAGTAGATATTACTAAATGCATGCGTGATATGACTATTGTAGAAATCAAATATTCAATGAAAACTCTAATAAGGATAGAGGTCATAACTCTAGGATTTTTATATATAACAATTAATTTTTCACCCTTATGCCAAGTCATTCTTTTATAAAAGCAAACGAATCTTTTAAATTAGGGAAAATCCTAGCATAAGATGAAAGGCAAGGGAAGGAGCAGCATAGCACTAGGTCGTCTTTTTCTTATAGTCAGTGGATTACCTCACAGAATCAAAAACTTTTTCAGTCCTTTCCTTCCTTTGGATCACGTAGCTACGTTCTAGGTTTTGTTCATTAATGATCCTCTCTACCTTTTGCATAATATATTAAATTGTAATAAAAGAAATCTTAAGGATCCATAATTTTCTACAGAACACTACTGCTGATCTGACTACGTAGTAGCAGCATGCATCATACATACATAAATGTATGTATGTATGTGCTTCTTTAACCTAAACAACACACAGACTGGCCATTTCATGTTGTTTCTGATGACGACAAAGACTATATAGCAAGTACCAGAGAAAATGGTCCATGTTCGGCGCCGTTTGCGTATGGTCACACACATATATTGAGTTCTTCTGCACCGCAGCCTTCTCTTTCTCTCTTTGTAGGCAGCTGGTCGTGTTACTATTGGTAGGGGTCCTCTTTGGAGAAGTTTCACTGTTAGTGAAAACATTTCACTCTTGGATCGAACATTATATTAACATGTTCAAACTCTTTACAACGTTTCACCAAACCAGTTAATATTACAGGACCACTCAATGCCAATCCATCTATGACGTAATTATCACTTTCACTTTGCAGGTTTGACTTTATGATCATCTCACAATGTGTTTGAAAATCTCTCCCAAATGCCTTATTAAATTTATGGTTTCTTTGCCGACTTAATTGTAATTCAGGAGAGGACCACTAACTTTGTTCAACATGTTGAACAAGCGTACCAAGCGACACCTACTGTAGGCTTTTCAGGGTTTCTGATACTAGATACATTTATTTTTCTACACAAATTCTCAATTGCAAATACCAAGCTTTTGGAGTTTTCTTTTTTGCAGTGATCATATGAGTATATTAGGTATCTTTATTTTGTTTCATAAACTCCTGCACAATTGTATATATGTTAGAGTCTGATTCAAAATGTTTGGACTTATTTGTTAGCTCCACAAAATGTTTGGACTTATTTATTAGCTCCACTTGCTATATATATATATACATATATATACAACATTAAATTAATAACATATATGTACATGATATTAAATGCAACTAGCGTTTTTCTTTTGTATTGTTTACTGGTTGTACTGGATAAGTTAATTAGTCCATGACAATACTAGCTAGCCTGCTGTGGTTTACATGGAAATGGGATTTAGAAGTTGTCGCTCGGCTTTATATAGTTTTATAATGGAATTCCAGCTTATAAGAATTCATGGATATAATCTACCAAATATACAAAAGAATGCCAGATTGCTAGCTGAAATAGTGTATCTGGTTTGGTTTAGGAAAGCCAATGGTGAAGCGCACCATTTGAATGTACCACACACACACACACACACACACACACACACACACACACACACACAGATGGTTCAGAAAAGGACGATAACTTTTTGAGACCTTTTTTTGGTTCAAAGGGGGTCCCCAGAAAGTACCTGCTTGCTCTCTTTTCCAGATCATGCTGGGTGCATGCATTCATATATAGCTGCATTCGCTCTTTACGTTTTAGGGAGGTCCCAATTTGTCTATATAGAGGCTAAGTAAGCATGTGTATTATTCCTATTTAGACTTTATATACTTCCTTTAATGATGGTGGTGGAGACTGAAGATTCGAGTTTAAAAGACGTGACCGATTCTGGTAAAAGATACAGAAAAGACTCACTCTGAGGGGGCCAGAGGCAGTGGTCTCCAACAAGGACTTTCCATGGTTAAATCAGACCTAAAGTAAGATTTTATGTATTATGAGATGCGTACATAAGATGGAATCTTATCTTATATCTTAATTTGTATCTGTTATGATCTATTCTTTTTTTGAATTCCATTGTATATAAAAAAAATATTCTGCATTTCACTGTATATAAAGTCCCTCAACAATCCCCTTCACTTTTTCGAATGATGCAGAAGTGAGAATAAAAAGGGTACTGGATTGGATCACTATTTTGTTCATTCTGACACCCTTTGTTTATGGTATATCCAGCCAATAGATACCTAAAGAATGCTTATAGGTGAAATTGAGGAGAAAAAATATAAGGACTATAAATGGAGAAAATATATGAGTGACTCTATTTGATTATATATATAATGAAAGTTCCTACTTGACAGTCAATATTGCATTCTTCTTAGCAGGACAAAAAATAAAAGGAGAAAAGAACTGGAATAAAAGAAAAAAGAAGCCAACTAGTACTTCCAAGATAAGTAGGAAGGAGGAAGATAAAGTGTGAAACATATAATGCTTTTAACCATAAAATGATCCTAAGGCTCATAATGATATTGTTGCAAGTGTTTACGTTTCAGCAAGTCAGGCATATTGAATTAAGTAAGAATTTTTGTTACAAAATTAAAGGAAGTTAGTATCATTTTATGTTTTTCAGAGTCAAGGGATAAAATTGATAAAAATAAATTTCATTAGCTCATTAATGATATCAAGTAGGGTACTAATTAACAAGAAGGAGTTTGCTAAATGCCAATCATATCCAAGGTTAATTAGCTCATCAACGGTAGAGAGGTGTAAAGGAGTTGAATCAAATTTTAACATTCTCAAACTCATTTATTTAATAAATGAGCGAAATTGAGTTTGTCTTATTTAATAAATAAGTCTGAAATTAATTTTAAAGTCGATTAATTTAATAATTAAATAAGTTTAAGTTTCATTTGTTTAACTTGTTTAGTTCATTTTTTTAGATAATAAATAGATTCAACCAAAATATAAATAATCTTTATTCATAACCACAAAAAATTTATATCTTTAATTCTTCACATTAAAAATTTTTATCTAAAAATAAGTTATGATTTTTTCTTTAAATCTTCACATTATTAAATTTGTGTAATCTATAAAATTATTTAACAAGTCATTCTATTCAAAAAATTAGATACTAAATATTTAAAAGAGATCACACAATAAAAAATAAATATAATAATTATAACTATTAGTATGATACGTAGAAATAATTATATGATATAAGATAATTTTTAAAAATTATATATAAAATTTATTATGTAATTATATTTTTAATTTAATATTTTTTTAAATGAACTGTTTGTAAATTAAATAGATCAAATTTTAAGATTCTTAAATTTCACTTGTTTATTAATTGAATATAATTTTATATTTAAATTTATTCATTTATTAAAAGAATGAACTGAATTAAACCGAATCTTTATGCGATCCGAATTGGATGGGCTCACAAATAATTTAGTTCAATTACACCTCCAATCAGCATAATATATCATCAAATTTTCATTCATGAGCTCGCATTAGTTTGAAAGCCGGGTTAAATACATGAAATATGAAGAATTAAACGCTCCATGAGAAAAAAGTGGCACTTGAAATAATATTTGAACAAATGAAGTTTGAATATAGTAACTTGTTGACATTTAACATGTCAACTTAACATAAAATTGACACATTAAGTAAATATATATTACTGTATAGAGGAAGACGATTGTTAAAAATTACTACTTCTGATAAAATTGAAACTCGTCATTTCCACACCTGGCAATCCTTCTTTCATCAAAGAGATCAGCTTAGCATTAGTGGAGGTTAAAAAAACGCACGTACGGATTCATGTGCTTTTTCTATATGGAGATAAAACAAAGGAAACAATAAAAAGGAATACAGAAAGTTGGCCTCACCTCTTCAAATAATAAGTGCACACTCACTTTTTGGTTGAAATTAACGAAGCAATTTCAATTTAATATGTGGTGTTATTAGCAAGATAATGCAAATTTAAGTCTTTAATCAACATTCTCTGCTCACTCACTTAATAAATTCCCATACACTTTTGATTCAATGTGGAGGTGGAACCACTCATATTCAATTGCATTTCAAAAAAAAAAAAAAAAACAAACCAAACCCAGATATCAATTTCATGCACAGATAGAGAGGTGAAAGCGAAAGCTTCAGCTTTTTTTATCTGGTAACTTCCCTTGTTGTAATTAAGGTGAAAGGGAGAGGTTGAACTGAAACAATAAAGATGAAAAACCTAAGTTGTATCTCTCTTTTTTCATTTTTCCCTTCCTTTTCTTTCCTTAATTCTTCTCCTATTGGTGGAGGCAGAGAAATGGCAGGTTTCTGAACTGCTCAGTGGTCATCACACTTAAGGAGCCAAAGTTGCATTTTTACATGCACAGTGCGCATCAAGTTATATATACCCTAAACCAATAATTATGAGAAACAAAGTACTAAATTAGTGTAATTGGTTCATGAATTTTTACCTCCCTCAACTAGATTAATTAACATATTTCTCTTCTGGGCATCATCAATAACATCACTATTTTACTTTCTCTCCTATTTATTTAATAGTTAGTGCTCGATTTTCAGGTGATGGGTAAGTATTTGGATATCATGTATTTGACCTCAAGATAACTAAGATAAAATTACACACGACTTGAAAATCTAATTCATATTATCTTAGTAGTGAATTCTTGACTTTTAGTTTGAAATCTAACCCATTTTGTATTTTACAAATGCAACCACATGATTGAGATTGTGCATTAAATGTCCAAGAAAAAAAGTGCGGAATCAGAGGTCTTAATCTAATATGGTCCCCTATAATAAGGATGCCCTAGCAGCAACTGACACATGCCTTCCCTCCTCTCTCACGCCTTATCCCCAGCCTTCTCTTCTCTGGTACGATATGTCTGCAATTAAACTTTGTTGTTGTGCCCCAAAAGTGTAGTGGCAAGAAGCTCTCATAACTCACAAGTCACACATTACACTTGCAAATCTCATCGCTTTGGCTCTTTCCTCACTTCCCAACCTTACTTGCACCCGAAAAGAGAGGAAACAGAACTCTACTAGTAGTGCACCACGCCCTCACTAGTCACTGCCTTGGGTAAACTCGCCACACACAGATCATCTCTCTCTCTCTCTCTCTGTCTCTTTGTGGTCCATCCAAATTAACGCATCTTTACTGATTGATCCATATAACACTGATAATATATACATGGCTTGGAATTGACAGAAGAGACAGGAAAGTGAGGCCTTCAGAGATATGGATTGGAATGGGAGCATGAGACCCTTTATTCCTCGAGCTGAGTCTTCCTTTGGCTTTCTCTACGATTATAACTACACTCCATATCCAGGTAATAAAACAAGAAGAAAAAAAGAACACCAGCTGGTCTTCTAAAGCCATTCACCAGTGATTCAAAATGCAGTACCTGCAACTGCAATTGCAGTCATATTATAAGGAAAATTATGCTGCGATTGCAGTCACATTATAAAGGAAAATTATGCTGCCGCAACCACATCATGGCTGTTTTTATTTGTTGCATCAGTTTTTTGTTTCAGTGATTTTTCACAATTTTCTGCAACATATTTTAAATTCCTGCCATGGCCCTTTAATTTATTATTAATTGTCAAAGCTGCATTTCATGTGCGCTACGTTTGGAAGCAACTTCGAGTAAGAGTGGCTTTCAAACAATCCAGCTTATTATTATATATAGTTTGCTCACCACTCCACTTTTGAGTCTATTTCTGGACTCCGTTTTTACGCTTGAAAAGTAGCTTCAAGTCCAGGCAATTCTTAATTGTTTAAAAGTAAAAAAGCATATAAGCCATTTCCGCTAGGGCAAGATTCAATCAAGATTTTGATCTGTATATTTTAAGAAACTTACTGTCTGTCTCTTCTATATAACTGATATCAGGAATGGAAGCGAAACATCCTGCATTTACAGAGAGGCCGCCACAAGCTTTACTTGAAGAAATGGAGAAAATAAGGTATGGCGGTGGCAACCAACAGCAGCTGGAGAAGAAGAAGAGATTAACAAGTGAGCAGCTTGAGGCACTGGAGAGGAGTTTCCAAGAAGAGATAAAGTTGGAGCCAGACAGGAAGATGAAGCTATCAAGGGAGCTAGGGTTGCAGCCTCGCCAGATTGCTGTTTGGTTCCAAAACAGACGTGCAAGGTGGAAGGCTAAGCAGCTTGAGCATTTGTACGGTAACCTCAAACAGGAATTTGACGTTGTCTCAAAGCAAAACCAGAAGCTTCAAGACGAGGTAAGTTGTCTATGTAATAGAATATCTCTGTCTGTCTTTGTTTTCAAGCAGCTTTCATGAGCACTGTGTTTTGTTAATAAGACAAGGGGTCCATGGCATTTTTTTTCCCTGTCCACACCATTAATGCAGTTTTTAAGATAATAATGTATGACATTTCAGCTGCATCTTTAATTTGCATGAAATCTTTCGATTTTCAAGCTTTAGTTGTCCAAAAGTTTAAACTTTCTACTATAGGCTTATGAATGATTTTGTTATATTTTTAACACACTTCAACAAAAAAAAAAAAAGGCTTGAAGCATGGCATAGAACATATTTACTTTGCCTTATGTTAAAATTTTAAGTTTTAATCAGAGGATTGAGAGTAGTAGCTATTTGGTTGAAGAGATTCCACTACCATGTTAAGTGACAATGGGTACCAGAAACTGAAATTATTAGTTAAAGCTAGCTAACATATGTTTACTATATCCATGGTTTTAAAATACATTTAGCAACTTAAGTTGTGGACCCGATACGATAGATTTTTAAGTGGACACAATTGTATTAGAGTTATTTTTCCTCCATTGGGTCCATTTATTTCTGCAATTGCTATCATATTTTAAATCATATCTGTAACATTGACTTTGAAATTCATAGGCTGAAAATGCCTGTCAACGCAATTAGACAAAGGTCGTCTTTTTCTTGTTATTTTTGGTAATTTTAGCTGCAAACTATAGCGGAATAAATGTTCATTAATAAAAATGACAAGATTGTTCTATTATTTTATGCTCGAGGCACTGAAGTCTGAACTAAATCTATTGGAAGGTTCAATTTGAAGTAATACCAGTCACACTTAAATTTGTTCAACTCATTCATTATTCATCTGTTCAGAATGGAAGTGTACAATTAGTGAGACTAAAAGTGAATTAGAATCAGCATGACTAGCAGCATTCTTTGCTGGAATCCCAGCCCAGTACATGCATTAGTGAAGAACTTGTCTGGGTGAAAATCCTCTTACATGAATTGGCTAAAACTGTTTAGCTGCTGTGTAGGTTATGAAGTTGAGGGCAATAGTGAGAGAGCAAGCTCATTGTAGGACGCAACAGGTATCGACAGAGATGTCCGGGGATGAAACAGTAGAAAGCACATCAGAGGCAATGCTGCTGCGCAGGTCTAAGACTGCAGGAACAAGTCAACAACAGCATATGACAGCAGAGGCTAACTATTCCTTCACTGCCGAAGAATATTGTAATACAGTTTCACTGCCCTACTGGGCTGTTGCGCCTTACTACCCCTAGTCTGCGACCAGTTTACTTTGTTTAACGCTAAGTTGAGAATTTTTAACATATGACGAGCTATGTGAATGTCTTTTAGGGCACTAATCGTGACTTCCATTAACTTGCATACTTATTTAAACTCTTATTAGTCTATATATATAATCGTTGTTAGTCATAATTTTTATGCTTTTTTTACAGTGAACTCATGCCCTTTGGATCATTGACTAGAAGAGACTGTTGCTTATAATTTAGGACTTAAAAGTTATGATACTTGTGATATCTGTTTTCCTAATTTGATTTAAAAATAAATAGCTAATAATAAATTAAATTGATAAATATATTTATTAAATTACGTATTATTTGTGATAGAAATTAAGTAGACATGAATTACATTTAATTATATTTTCTAACCCATGTGTAATGTTATAAATAATTGTATAAATTAGAGTGTTTTTTATTCAATTTCTATGTGAAAACAAAATAAATATTTTTCAAATGTTTACAAAAATTACACACCACACATTTTTTCTTTCTTGTCCGCTTTCTTTCTTTCCTTTCCTTATTTTTCCCCTTTCCTCTTTGCACAGCTGAAGGACTGCAAACTTGTGTTATTGCTTCTTCTCTGACCTGCTTCTGCTTCTTCACCTTCTCCGATCTACTTCTGCTTTTTACCTTCTCTGGTCCACTGTTGCTTCTTCTCCTCCCGCTCTGCTTTGCTTCTCTTCGGTCACTACCCTGTTTCTTCCTTTGCTTCGCGAAGAGAGGAGCTGCTGGACTAGAAGACGAAACCAGCTTCTCTTTGGCTGACCTGTAGTCACTCTACCTTGCCGGAAGGTGCCAGTTGCTCACGCGTCGTAGACCCTGCTCACAGTTCCTCAGCCTATCATCAGCAGGCCAGCAAGTCCACGGTTCTACCTCGCCGTTGCCTGCCCGTTAAGAAGCTTCCGTCGCCGGCAAGTTTCTTCGGCCAAGCTCCTATTTGTGTCACTGTTGTCTTTCAGCCACATATCTCACCTGTCGTGCTCTGCCTTGTCGCATCAGCCAATCGAACCCTGCTCATTTCAGCTGGAGTTAGGCTGTTCGTGGTGGCCGGAGCTGGAGCTGTGTGAGGCAGCTGATGACCAGCTGTAATTGGCGGCCGGAGACCGCCAGCCAGACCGGTTTTCTCCTTCCCTATGCTCAACTGGCAGCACTAGCCAAAAACCCTAACACTGTATCAAACTAGTAAGTATATTTTTGTTCATTCTTAATTTGATTTTCCCATGTCTTAAAATGAAACTTAAGTGATTAAAATGTTTTATTTCAAATTAGAGACTAATTATAAGAGATGTTTAATGATCATTGGTTGTTAGGTCTTGGTGGACTTGTTGGATAAGTTATTTTAGAAATTTGAAATCCAAGGAAATGTTTGGTTTTAGAAAATGTTTTCTATTTTTTATTTCTTATTTTCATTTTTTGAAAATGATTTTCATTTTCAGAATTTCAAATTTTAAAAAATATTTTTGATTTGATTTACTATTTTCTATTTCTAAGAAATGAAAATAATAAAAATATATTTAGTTTATCCATTTTTAATTAACTAAAAATCTTAAAAAATTATAATAGTGCCACCGTGTTTTCAACTTTTGAAAATGAAAATGATGAAAATAATTTTTTTTTATTTTCAAATTTCAGTTTATTTTAAGAAATATTTTCAACAAAATCAAATCAAATATATTTCTAATCTTATTTCTTATTTTCATTGAAAATAAAAACAGGAAATACTTAAACCAAACGTCCCCCAAGGTATATTATGAAGTTATCTTGCTACATTTAAAGGTGAATGGATAATTTACTTTTCTCTTTAGTGATTATTATACAAAGTCTATTTTATTTACTATTATGAGTTTGGATAACATAAGACTCCATGATTTTGAGTTAACTTGAATTATAACTGGGTAGTAGTAGCAAGTTGTGTCACATTATATATTTTGAAGTATTGTTTCTTGTGTTTGATGTTAAAAATCTTATTATTTTGTAATAATGAATCTATTGAGCAAAGGTATTACATGAAATTGATGATTATATTGTCAAATGATTTAATATATGAACTGATTAGAAATTGTTTATTTTTCTTTTGATAATGCATATTATTTTATGAAACATTTTGGTATTGAGTTTGTGAATAGAATTGAATTGAGAAATGAAACTGGTGGAGGAATAAGAGGAGAACAACTAATGAAGGAATAAGGTGAATGACGATGAGTAATTACTGTTAGGCAAAACTGCTTATAAAAATTAGTTGTTGGATTTCAATTATATATGAAAATCTTGAATTTTCCTCATACTTGACTAATCGTGAAGTAAGAAAGATTCTAAATATATATATATATATATTTCCACATTTTATTATGATGCGTATTCTTAAAATTTCATGTTTTGCTTTTTATTTTATATGTTAAAGAAAACTTTGAAGTATGGGGATATATTCTCATCTAGTTTTAATCCTTGTGTTATATTTAAATTTGGTGTTTGATACACACACATATATATATATATATATATATATATTAAATTTGACTTCCTCAATATATGTAGGGTATTCTTATATATGATGAGTTAATGAATCTTAGGTTTTAATGGTTTGAAACTGCAACTTTCAGTTTTTAAAATGTTTTATAAACGGATATATATGTATGTTCATACAGGTTTGCATTTAAATATAGTTATGATTAGTCATTGATTCTCGGAGAATTATTTACTCACTAAGTTTCTAAGAGATTCACTCCATTTTGTTTAAAATATTTTTTAGAGTTACAGGCTACCCTTGCTACTCATTCTCATTTATCTGGGCCTAAGATTGCTCCTTGACTAGGTAGGCTACTTTTGTGTCACGCCCTGAATTTTGGTACATGATTGGCGTAAAAAGTCATCTATATGTGACTCCTTACGGGTCTAAACCATGCAGTAAAGCCCTTAATACTACATGCCTCTTACGTGGAGAGTGAATAGATCATTGAAAACTATGCAGGACAAGATGGTCAATTTAAATAATATTGACACATTTATCAAATGTTTTACTATATTTATGACAAAAATCTGACAGAATTTTCCCTATTTTTCAGACCCTGGGCATTAGGTTAATATAACAGCTGAGGGTTACCCAACCTACTCATAACCTGTGCAACCAAGCAACATACAAGACACGCTCAAATGTCACAATGTACATTATTTACTGGGTGACCATCACACACACACACACACACACATATGATGACTCCTCTTAATTAACTATCAAAATATCATCAACAATATGTATCTATGCTCCGCAAAAGAAGTTTATCCAATTAAAGAGCAAACTCAATTCAAGATAGATGGGGATGAGTAGAGGGAGTGGCTCATAAAAACATTAAAAAAAAAGAATGAGTTTCTTAGAAATCCACTGAGTGAACAATTCTTCAAGACACCAATGGTTAGTTATAAATCATGTTCAAATGTTGTGTAACATAACATACACACACACATACACATATATATACATTAGTTTATAAACATTTTACAAATAAAAAATTTCAGTTCATCGAGGAAATCAAATTTAATAAATATACCAATCATCAAGTTAAACTAAAAGGCAAAGCATAATATTTTAAAGAATATTGATCATAATGTAAATTAAAAGAAATCACTAGAACCTTTCGTATTTCTTAAATAATTAAGTATAAAAAAAGTTCAAAATTTCTATATACAATTAGAATTCAATGGATAGTTTCTAAAGGCAACCTTACCTAACAGAAATTAGTCATCATCGTTCACCTTTTTATTCAAACAGATATTCTTTCCTTATTTCTTCAATAGATTCAATTCTATTCACAAGTGCATTTAGGAGTTTTCTAAAGAAATTATCCAAAGATCCCATCTACGAGTTTACATTAAAATCCAATAATTTTGCCAAGTCACTAAATAGTACTCATTGGTAAAAAGAAACATATCAATTTCTATTGCTCCAACATATTCAACACATAAAATTAAGTTTTTAAACTTTTATTAAGTATACATATGAGTTGTTATATTATAATATTTCTTTTAGATATCAATAACACATGAAAGAAAATTCCAATTCAATACACAAGCTCAACATTTAACATTTCCATTATGATTCCAACTTCAAGACCCTCATCATCAAAACATAAAAACAATTTTTGCCAAAACTTCCAATAATACTATTCTCATAGAAAATTGCATAACAAGGCCTCTTACTAAGTTTAAAGAGTCAAACTTCTACTATAACCATAACAAAACTTCAATCATTTCAAAATTTTAATAATATAATTTCAAATCCAACAAGTTTAAAATCGAACTTTGATTAATAAAATGCATAAAATGAAGTAGATTATCCACTCACCTTGAAGTTGACTTAATAATTTCTTGACTCCAAATTGGTCAAAAGAGGCAACTCCACATTCTCAAATAAATCTACAAATATTTTTTTGAATGAATTTTTAAACTAGTTTCTAATTAACCAAAGCGTTTCTTGGTTATTTCCAAATGGACATTCTTAAGGAAAGCTCCTAACATTTTTTTTGTTGAATTCTCATCAAGGTACATATCTATGGATTGAAGTTGAATTGAGCAAGACTATAGGTCAAGAATGCCTTGTACACTAGAGTCAAGTTGCTGGCCACGAACTTAAACTTGGATTCTTAAAATAAGGAGAGGAAAGTTGGAGTCACAAGAAGTCCCCCAACATACATCACTAGGGTTTTCAATTTAAGAATCAATCAGTGAAAGCATATAGCTAAATCTCTTGATTGAATTGGAATTTAGCACTAATACACTTGATTTGCCATTAGATTCTTACATTGAAATTGATTTAAAGGAAAATTTTTAGCATGTATATCACTTTAGGGATTAGGTTTTTATAAGCAAAAATTGGAGGAAAATTTCAATATAATCTGATTAAAGTCTAAAATAATTGTAGGGTCAAGCTTTTACCTCTAGTGGAATTGGAAGTGGTCGGCTCTAGCACTATAGCTTTTCCTCAACAGTGGTTGTAGTTGACAATATTTGAGCAGCAACGACATTGATAAACTAGATTGTTGTTAGCTGGGTTCATGAGCTCTAATTGCAAGTTACACAATGATGATTGGCTAAACGATGATCTCAGGCTGGTTAATCATTGGCGACGGAGAAAAGGCAGAATAAGGGTTGATTCATGGTCACCCGATTTCCTCCTGTGGGTCTCGTTGTTTAATAACAGAGAAAGAGTGTCATTTTTCTTTATTCAATTTGATTTATCTATTTCTTTTTTCGTTCCTTGGAGCAGAGATGCATTTTATAATATAATAAGAGAAGCCCCATTAAAAACGATTTGTTACTTATAATGGGAATAGGAAATTGACCCATCACATTAAAAATTTATATTGTATGCTTGTAGCTATAAATATGCAGTCATTTAATGTATACATGCTTTGAAAGTTTTTACCAAAGTTTGATTTTAACGTAGAAATGATAACTTTACATATAAAAACACAATTTTTTTTTAAGTTTGATTTTAATGTTTTTTTAAATGCACATTCAAGCAATTTTATATACATTTGTTTTAAAAAAATTTAAACATATTTAATGAATTAAGGGCATAATTTTGCCATAAATTAAACCATTTAGTCATTTAATAGATTAAATAATTAACACCTCAAATATTTAAAATACTAATAATTTTATTTAGTTTCTAAATTAATTATTTCTAAAACCATAGTTTATTTA
>JANHAO010016385.1:0-14434 GCA_026873985.1 Saraca asoca | reverse complement strand
TAGATCTTAAAGGGCTTAATTTAATCTAATTCCACGAAAGTAGGTAATTAGATTGATTTAGGTACTATTATTAGACCTTGAAAGATGCTATTAATTAATTTAAGCAAAACCATCCTCAAATAAATTAAGTAATCATAATAGGAAATAACTCAATTAATTGTTAAATATCATAGTTGTGGTGAATCCTAATCCTAAGCTTTTTACATCTGAGTCCTTTCCTTTAATTAATTATCATTGCTTCTTTAATTCCTTATTTCTTTATTGGTTTCTTTTATTTCTTTATTAATTTCTTTTTTGATTTTCTTCTTTATTACTTTCTTTTTCTCTTAATTAATTTGGATAGTTAAGTTGTAAAGATTTTAGTAATTGATATAACTTCCTTGTGGGATCGACTCATATTTGCCGATACTAGCTACAGTTACAACGTGCACTTGCAAAATTTTAAACATCAAGTATGTGAACAAAATACCAAAATCTAGTTGGTCCAGATATCACTTTAGCATAAGAATAAAAAATTAGTCAATGGTGAACAATACACATGAGTAATTTAATAGTGAAATAGTCAAGTGTAGAAACAAACCCATTATTACCATTGTTAAGAAGATTAGATTGTATTTGATGGAAAAAATGACTATTGATAGAGCAATCATGATAAGGTATAAAGGGCTATTGTGCCCTGGAGTGTAAACCAAACTACAGAAAGGAAAGAATGATTCTATGCATCAGACTCCAATATGGATGGGAGACCTTGATGGATGAAAACTTGAAGCAAAGTATAAAGCTAACAAAGTTTCTATTGATCTAAAATATGCCACATGCACATGTAGGATGTGGAACTTATGTAGGACACCTTATCAATATGCAATAGTTGCCCTTTGCCACAATAATTGGAAAGTTGAAAAATTTGTCTACCCTTAGCTCACTAGCGAAGCCTATGAGAATGTGCACATTACATACATCAATCCAATAACTAGTGAAAAATATTGGGCCAAAACAGGTAAAGAACCACTCATTCCTCCAATCATTAAGAGGTTAGTTAGTCATCCTAAGGTGAAATAGAAGAAAGCTCCGGATAAAGCTCAAGATTCCTATAAGCTTAAAAGGCCTTATGGTGAGAGAATTTGTGGCAAGTGCAAGGGGAAGATATGTAACTTAAGACATTGTAAAGCTATACCAAGTAAACAAGTGAAAAAGGAAAGGCTTGCTGCTTAGTGTTCTAGTACTGCTCAAATAGAGCAAAATTTAACTCAAATATGACAGGTCCGGAGGCTTTACATGAACTAGGGCAACCCATTGAAATTAGCCTTATAGGTTTTTTGAGGCTTCCCAGCATGCAAAAGCTTCACAGTAGCCAGAGGAACAAGCAAGGCAATAAGTATATCTCATTTAAAGTTTTTATCTATAACCCCTAATTTAAATCAATGAGGTTTACTAATATATGATGTTATAGGAACAACAAAAAAGGCGGAGGTATGGGGTTAGCATTAGCCCTACCAAATATGTAGCTATACCTAATTCTTTTAGGCTTCCAATGTTGCAGCAACTTAGGCCAACACCAATGCCAAATCTTCCTGATAAAGTCCAACCTAAAACATTTGCTTGAAGGGGCTAACAATGTATGATAAAGGAAACTCTCAAATCAGCAAGCAATGATTTAAGGAAAAGGTTTGATGGAGTTATCAGTTCAAGCTAAAATTCAGTCATTGAGAAAAACAATAATAGAAGCAAGTAGCTACTATAGATAGCTTAGGAGATTTGCTGTATTTGTACTGGTGTTGGTGCTGGTCTTTTTTGGATGTAAATGGCAAACATACATAAGTCATTACTATTTTTGTTAGTTTGGTCATTTAAACTGATGGCTTAGATGGTAATCTAGTGTTATACTTGTTATTTTGAAGTGACTTGAAGTAATTTAAAGTAATATGGTGTTTTTAGTTTGTATGATGCATCTTGTATAATTGTTATAGGGGGTTTGTGAATTGAAAAAATTGTCAAATTTGGTGTTTTCTACAGGGTTAATGCACAATAACTAAAGCTCATTGTTGGAATAATTCTAACCCTTATTTTTGCTAAAGGTTTTTCCTTCCATGGTCTTATTATTGGAATTATGCTATCTTCATGTTTTGACTAGTCTAGAACAAAGTAAGGAAGGGGTTGAGTTGTATTGTAAAATATTTTTTTTCACCATTTCAACCATTTTACTTTGGGGAGTTTAGTGGTGCAAATAGCATTTGTAGGCTTTAAACAATTATTTATGTGAATGTAATTTCTTTACAAGCCAATTAGTGGTGTTTTGTTTGTGTAAGTAGGTCTTTTCCTTGTGTAATAAAGGTTTTCAAGCTTTCTCATTTTTCCTTACAATATATTATGCCATATATCATAACTGATATGGTTTTTAAGGTACTAAAATTGGTGTATGTAATGATTTGGCTACCTATAAAACTTGTGTGAATTTATAGGTTCTTTCATATTAGATGTTGATGAGTTGCAATGGGAACTTTACTTTAGAAATAATTAATAGAGGTACCATTTGAGCACCAGTAGGTTTATACTACCATTAGCATTGTGTATGTCTATATGGTACTAGCAAGTATTTAGAAATTATACACCCTAAACTTGTAGTTTATAATCTTATAAAAGATGGCCAACATATTTCAAAAAACTTAGACTAGTCTTAATATTTCTTGGGGGGGGGGTCAATGTTGAGTCATTGTGAAAATTCTGCAGAATTTTTTTTGCAACTCATGTTAAAATTCTACAAAAAATTAGAACTTGACAAACTCACAACAATACATAAATTAAAACTTCTAAAACATATGTAAATAACCTCAAAATTACACATTCTTGTTGCACATAATTGCATTTCATTCATATGAAATAACTAATATATGACAAAAGATTTCACAATCTTACAATTTTTTCATAATACAAAAGTTTCATTTCTAGTCCTTATACATAACCTCTAACTTAGTTCAAATCTTACTACATCTATCTTAAACAAACTATAATAACCATAAGAACATTTATAACAATACAATTGCACAAATATTTTCATCCTCCTCAATTCTGCTTGATATTTTGTGGTCTTCTTTTTTAACTTCAAAATTGCAATACCTTCATTAAGTTTCATTTGCTTATGCTTCAATTGCCTAATCATTTCAACAACATCACTCTTTTCAATATCAATATTTTCATTGTCAAGAACCAACAACTCATCCATCCATTGAAAATACCCATAACTCAAGTTATTATTTTGTAACAAATAAAATAAGGTTGGTACAAATAAATCATAACTCAATAAAATTAGAAACTTCCAAAATCATAGCACAAACTCACCCTTTTAACAACATATAGGTTTTATTCCTTTG
The DNA here is from genome assembly GCA_026873985.1 of Saraca asoca. Classification (NCBI taxonomy): domain Eukaryota; kingdom Viridiplantae; phylum Streptophyta; class Magnoliopsida; order Fabales; family Fabaceae; genus Saraca; species Saraca asoca. Next base: position 11,066 of record JANHAO010016385.1, on the reverse strand, counting down.
TTTAATGTGATAAATTGTGCTATGATAAAATCAGAGCATAAGCTTAATACAATTTGTGCATTTCAACATATGGCTTATAGCATAATTTTTTTAATAATATTTGTGCATCTATATAATTAGAAACTCCCAAAATTAGAGCACAAACTCACCCTCTCAATAGTATATTGCTTGCAACATAAAATATCAACCACTTGAACAAAGTGAAAAGAATGATAATAAGACAATCAGTAAGAAGCACTTATGACAAAGCCACATATCAACCATTTCAACTGTCATGTCGAATAAGGATAACTAGACAAAACAAATATAAGGAAAGCCTGAAACCTTTTTATCAAGAGTCTTCAAGCATCTCCATATCTGCATTCACGTACACAAAGATAACCTCATCTATGAAATTTGATACTTACAAAAATGCCACAATAATTGATAACACCATGTAGAAAATGCCAATCATTAATAAAATGATAGCATCAAATTAAACACTTCAATGGTACCTTACTATATCACTTTCCAGTACTTTTTCTCTACTATTAAGGTCTTCTATAACTTTTAACATGTATTAATTAACTCTCTCAGATGATTTAAGCTTTTTTCGGGAATCCATGGGCATGTAGAGCTTTGTTTGACAAGTGTTTTAGGGGCATTCAATTTAGGATTAGCATATGAGGGCTTTTATGTTATTTTTTGTATGTAATGAGTTTTTTACCTTTTTTTTTTTTCTAACTCTTTAGCATACAAAGATTAAATGAATCCAGCTACACAATTTAATTGCCATATAAGAGTAGTTGATGGCAGAGACTGATGATTATATTAATTTGAAATAAAATTTTTAAAATTAATACTTAGTTGATGTAAAACTATCTTTAGGTTATATTTATCTTTCAACTAATCATTTGGTGATTTTCTCAAGAATTTTAAAAGTTTTTTAATCATGTGACAACATAAGAATGGACGACAATGTAAAATTGATTTATATCGATGATGGTGGATTAAATTTAAATCTAAAATGATATTAGTTTAAAATATATTTATCAAATATGATAATAGATAATACATAATATTTTTTTTTATAAAAAAAGAACAATAATCGTCAGAATTTTTTTGGCATTAATACTGTTTCACTATAGAATATTTGATTTAATCATCATTGTTATCAAAAGATAAGTTCGTTGATGTCTTCATCAAGACATTAGAAGTTTTCAAGATTATTTACCTTGTATTATGTTTGATTGATGTACTTCTAAGTTGAACCTATAATTTCTAAAAGGGAAATTGTTCTAACATTTCTTGAGATTTGAAGTAATTGCACACGGACTCCCTAATTTTAGAAAATTACTCTGACACCCTTTAAAAGTGATAGAAATGGATGACGTTAAGTCCAAAAGATGAAAAGTTTGATATGTCATCATTTGCTTTTTGACTGAGAAATACCTTTTTATATATTTGTAGTTTTGTTTTGTTTTAGTTCTATAAGAGTTTAAAAGTCATTTTCTCCTGTTGTATGAAGTGAGGTCACTAGTGTTCATTTGGTAAGATCGTGACTTTTTTGGATTTTATATATTTTTTAGCTTTATTTTGTTTCAGATTTATTGTAACTTAGTGCAATTTTTGTTCTGTTTCTGCTACATTTTTCCTTTAAATATATTTATTGTAGTGTTTTTTTTTTATTTTTAGAAGGTAGTGGTGACTTTGATTTGTGTGTTTTTCATTTTCATTTTTAGAACACAATTGTGATATTTATTTGTCTTTTTCATTTTCATTTCAGATGACAATCATGTTGTCGAGGTTCTTTGACTTGATATTGTACCATGGAGACATTACTTAAAGAATTGTAGACATTGATCCAAACTGATATTCATATCTGGACTTGCTAGTGATAAGTTGAATTTAATACTCAGTGGTAATGCTAGTATACAAACGACCATTGAATTGAAATTTGAAGTCCATGTGAGAGAAAAAGGCTACCTATTAAAGGTACAACCACATTCTAAAGATGTTTAGTCTCAATACAATGGTAACTAAGATTGATATTTATGTTAATTTAATACATTATCAACCATTAGGAATAGAATTACCAATTTCTCAGGTAACTCAATTAACACTTGAGACTATTAATATTATTGATAAAAGGAAAAATGTGGTTGATAATATTAATATTTGTAATGTTAACTGGTGTTATGTTAATGTTACTAGTAAAGGTAAAAATATGATTGGTAAAGGGAAACATATGAGTGATCAAGAAGAAAATGTGAATAGGAATGACAATTTTAACTGTGAGAATGTTAGGTAGTGGGTTAAATCATTGCCGTTGCTTTTCAAATTTTCAATTGTCCTATGCATTTCATCACATGAATTACCAACACCATCATAATTTACAACCAAATAACAGCTTGAAGCCATACACCACTCAAAAAAATTGCATTTTCCCTCCTTACAGGTGAAGACTAATCTGTCAGGATGTCTAGTTGCCTCTAAATCTTCACAACAGACTTGTGTCCATACCAACATTTTCTATTTCAACATTTTAGTATAGGACCTCCGTTGCCTCCACTTTCACTCATGCTAGAGGAACCCATAAAGTGTGCACAATCTATTATCACCCACAAAGACAAAGACGATGAGGACAACGACAAGTAGAAGAAGAAGCACAATACTATTAAACAAAAAGGAGAAGAAATTAAAGATAAAAAATTTCAACATTTTTTTTTCCTTATTTTTGTTTCAGTCGTGTCTCTTTGTCCCTCTTCCCTTGGCTTCTATTTACTTGCTGTTGCTGTCTAAACTTAGAGAATAATGTTTCACTTCAAGTATTTTAATTCCATTTATCTGAACTCATGAAAAGTAAATTTGTCCACAATTATTATCCAACCAGCCAGGCCTAATAAAAATTAACAAGGGTCTCCGTTTGGATGGAAACAAAAAAAAGTATTGCTTCGTAATCAAATTATGATACAAAAATAAAATAATATTATTTTTGGTTTGAATAGGAAACCTGATATCTTTGGTCAGATAATGCCTACCCTACATTTCCGCGCGCTCTGAAGACGTCAAAAGAAATGAGATTAACTATTTTCAATGATCCCATCCCACGTGCTATATTTCTGCAGCTGTTTACTCAATCATGCATTTTGAGCATGACATATACATACATATATACATATATATATATATATATATATATCAGAGAGGGTGACGAAATAATCTCTTTGCAGTCACAGACAGAGACAGAGACATCATCTGCACAAGCTTCTTGTATCCATGGCTACCGAGCAAGGTGATAGTTCTTCACCTGTTAGGATACCCCTTCTGGCAGATGAGAAGGGCTACCAATTGAGTGCCACAAAAAGTGAAGCCTTTGATGTTGGCAATACTTCTTTCTTCAAGACCTGCTTCCATTGTTTTAATGCTCTCTCAGGTTTCGACCCTCCTTTTCTCTTCCAATTTTTTTTTTTTTTCTATTCAATTCAAGGCAAGGTATTTTAAACTTATGACCTCCTCCAAATTATCGAAATCCTTCACCATTGGTCTAGATCTAATGGCTTGTTCTTCTCTCTTATTAAACGTTGAGATATTGCTCTTTCTTTCTGTAGTTCTTATGTTTTATGGTGTTTTTGGGAGTATAAGAAATGCGGGGAAGAAAGGAAACTAAGATATTTTCTTAATTTTAGTAGGCATCCTACATACATATAATTAGCTTAGCTGCTTTGGCATCATTCATAGAAAGTTTAACTATTTCAAATTGTGGATTGCAACAGTTGTTTTGACTATTATATTAAGATTTTAGTATTCTTTGCAACAATAACTTTTTTTTAAAAAAAAATATGTTTTCCGTATTTATCTGTAATTTTACTAATTCTAAGGTAATCATAATTTAAAATCATGATTCTAATATTTAGTAATGGGTATGTTTGCAGGAATAGGAATAGTGTCTATGCCATATACACTAGCATCAGCAGGATGGCTAGGGTTGTTGCTGCTTTTTGGGATTGCCACGGCTTGCTATTATTCAGGCATATTTATCCAAAGATGTATGATTATAGATCCTGACATAAAAACCTTTCCTGACTTTGGTCAACGTGCATTTGGAAACAAAGGAAGATTAGTGGTCTCGATTGCCATGAACTCTGAGCTCTACCTTGCTGTAGTAGGGTTTCTCATTTTGGAGGGTGACAATTTGGAGAAACTAATACCCTATGTGGGACTTGAAACAATAGCAGGAATAGGGTTAACAATTAGTGGAACCAGGCTTTTTGTGATAATTGCTGCTTTTGTTATTTTGCCAACAATTTGGCTACAAGACTTGAGTATTCTATCTTATGTCTCTATGGGTGGAGCTTTGGCTTCAACCATATTCATCATCTCTCTTCTGTGGAATGCTACAATTGATGGAACCGGATTTCTTGGAAAGGGAATAACACTTTTCAATTGGAGTGGAACTCCAACTGCAACCAGCTTATATGCGTTCGGTTACAGCGCTCATACAGTGTTTCCCACACTTTACACTTCCATGAGGAACAAGAATCAGTTTTCCAATGTAAGTATCAGAGAAGATGCTAGTTACATACTTCTTAGGGTTTGTTTGTTTCAAGAGAAAATGTCTTTCAAAAATTTAACAACACGAGTACCAGACTGATGTGTGTTTTTAGATCAGGTTTTTGAAATTGAGCAAGCAAGTGTTGAGATTTTACCTTTTAATTAATTATATATATGTTTTAAAATTTCTCCTTTCTGATTTTTTATTTTTTTGAAAAATCTAATATCTTTTTCTTTTTCCTTGTTGACAGGTCTTGTTAATATGTTTCATAGCATGCACTCTTGGTTATGCAGCAACAGCTATCTTGGGATACTTGATGTTTGGACAAGAGGTTGAATCTCAACTAACATTAAATCTTCCACAAGGCAAATTCAGCACACAATTAGCAATATGCACAACATTGATCAATCCTGTAAGCAAATACGCATTGATGCTTACACCAGTTGTTAATGCCACAAAGAGTATGCTTCCATGTCATTACAAAACAAGAAGGCTCACACACTTATTTGTCAGTACATCTTTGTTGATCAGCACTGTTATTGTAGCTGTGGCTGTTCCTTTATATGGATCCCTCATGTCACTTATGGGAGCATTGCTTAGTGTCTCAGCTTCCATTCTAGTGCCATGCGTTTGCTACTTGAAGATTTCAGGTGCTTATAAGAAGATATTTGGCTTTGAAATGATCATCAATTGTGCAATCATATTGATGGGTGTTACTATTGGAGTTGTTGGTACTTACACATCTCTTGTGGAAATAATTGGGCATTTATAAATGGTAATTGGCTGTCAGGAGAATATTTTTTGAATTAGGAATAGGCTTAGAATTTACTTATGAATTTTTCACTCAATATTAAGAATTTTCCGAGTCATTGCTAGCTAATCGAATTTATTAAACTACTTTTATATGCTTATAAGATAGCAGATATTATAAAGATTTAATGAACTAAACAGCAATAGATATACTTTGGATGCAAAAAAGTCATGTATTGATCAAGAAATTAACATTTCTTTATTTATTCTTGATGTATAGTTCCATTGACATATTTATGGCCACATCAAATTAAACACTCAAAATTGAACCCAGAAGCAGTGAAAATGGTGACATAGGAAGTACGAAGAGAGGCAGTATACAAAGTCCCATTGAACTCCACCGACGATGGATCCTCTGAAGTTCGTTACTTATGAAGTACGTGGAGTTCGTTGAAATCCGATCGTTGAATGCATCCAAGGGACGAGATGAAGTCATGTAGCTTGTTATAGCTTTCATCTTGTCTCTTGGATGTGTTGCTCTTGAATGTTTTCAACGGTCGGATCTCAATAAATTTTACTCATTTTACAGATAGCGAACCCCAGACATTCCATACTCGAACTCCACCACATCACTGACAGGTTCACTACCAAATCCAGCAGCAAGAGACACAATGGATAAAATCAATCCATTCTCATTCACTCTTACTGCTGAAGGCAAAACTTGGGGGGTGGTGGTGCTCCTAACAAATTGTTGATTGCCACCCAAAACTCTCCTCTTGAGTTCCTGCTTATGTTGTCTGGGTTTCCTGTAAGTTGCAAGAATAATTCAGATGTATTTGCTCTTGGACCTCTGACCCAAACTCTTCCAATCCGGTTGGGGGTGAATTCGCTAACAAGCACAAATGAACCGTCTCTGCTTAACTGCTACTCCAGATGGCACCGCAAGCCCTCTCAGTAAGACAGTGGTTTCGTTGGTTTTAGGATCGTATCTGAATAAACTTCCTGAACTATCTATGCTGGATACCAATTTCTCCAAGTGTGTTGCAGATTTTTTTTTTTGGCCAAGAATATAGATCACATTGTCTCGAATTAAGGATTTAAAGTGCAGGTGTGTTGCGACCATAAAATTGCAAATGTGATGGACCTCGAAATTACGTCACATTACAATTTTAATTTTTTTGAAAATTACAAACTTCCGATGAGTTCCTTCACAACAAGGTAATGTTGTATATTATTGTGACAGCAACAAGTACAATACACTTATTTAAAGATTTTCTAATAAAATGAAAATTAAAATCTCAAGATTTTATCTGTAAAAATAGATTTTAGTTAATATGATATGATATAATATTAAATTAAAAGAATTAATATAAATTAATAATTATTATATAATTTTTATTAAATTTTATACAAACAAAATCAAATTTCACATAATACTATCACATTCACACAAGGAAGCATTACAACTGCATGAGCGTGTTGGAGGAAGGATAATGAGAAAGGTTAAAGAATAACTCTTCTAAGAAATATTACTTTGATTACTTGACTTGATCAAATTGATTAATATATAAGAATATTTATAAGTATAAGTTATACCTAGTATAATAGGCATTTTTAATATGCTAATTAATTATAAATACATGAATTATTGATTTTGACTTTATAGATATTATGAATTAAAAGATTAATTGAGCTCTCTAAAACCATGAACATTTATTAAATGAATATTTTCTAAAACATCAAATTTAATATAATCTAAAATCTGGTTTGGAAACTTAACTTCATAACCTATGGTGATCACATGTGTGAGAAATAGTTAAGTGGAAGAGAGTAAGAAGCAATAATGCAGGTGATAATCATTGAAATAGAAGATCTTGATTAGGAATATTTAATCATTGTCATTATGTTATATATATACTTATCTGAAACAAAAATAACTTTAAACAAAAGTATCTATTAGAAATGACATTCTCAGAATAACAATTTAAATATCATAAATTAATTGATTTGCATATTCTTTACCTGATAGGGAAGGTAGAGCTAGCTTCTGTGAAATAAACAACTCCAGTTTGAGAATCAACGTCCAGAGCAGATAGAAACTGAAAAGGTTGGCCATTGAAACCCGAAACAAGATGATTTGCAATTCCTCCACTTGAATTCATCTTCATCAGCCCGAAGTAAGCATCAGCTACAGATACATCGCCTGTCCGATAATCGAAACCCAATCCTTAAGGCCTTCCACATCTTGCTTGTACAGCTGAAAAGTCTGCTACACCATCACAGTCTCTCCTGCTCCTGTACAAAACATTAACAAATACAGCGTAAGCTAGGAGTACCATCAAAGAAGTGAATCTTCTCAAGACTATTCTAGATTACAATGCGCTCACGATTGCAATTATATTACGATAATAACTGCGTATATAAATCCAGTCGACGCAGTTATATTAAATTATAGTTGTAGACCATAATTTAAAATTATAGGTACAAAAGAGCCTTAAATTACATACAATGCACAACCCCAATTTGCCACACTTTTGCTCAACAAAGTCATCATTAGAAGAAATTCTTAGATAAAAAATAGCTAGTACATCATTTTTAAGTCAACACGAGAGAATTGGATACAAAAAATTTTCTGCACAAATGGTATGAATCCCCCATACAGAATTTATAAAAATTACATATTCAAATATCAAACAGCTACTGTTTATCTTTCTTCACTATTTATGGTATACAGTGTTTGTTGAGGATTTTTTTTTTTGCCACTTGTTTGTAGTTGGAGTGTACATTCATGGTGCAACCGTAACAGCGATCACAATCACAATTTGAAACTATAAATGATAGACTTACCCATATGGTGTAGTAGAACCAAACTGGAAAAAACCAAGACCTGGTCCCTGATATTTGAAAATTCTGCCATCAGAGCCACCTGTATAAGGTCCACCACCTGAGGAGCCAAATGCTAACGTCTCAGGAACAGTCACCGGAGATGGCAGCTCAATGCGGCCGAGTAATATATTGGTTATGGCTATAGATGAGTAATGAAGGAGAAAGATGAGTATTGCAAGGATAGCTATACTGGTACAAGTGTAACCCATTGCTGTTGTGAATATTAGTGTTAAGGTAAGATTTAAGCTTCATAAATCAGTAATATCTGTAGTTTCATAAGTTTCCTTCAGAAGCAAGCATTTCATGTTGAGAAGTTCAGAATTTGTTACAAAAAGTGGATTGGTCGATGAATAAGTGCAAATGCTTTGATTAAGAAGGGAAGGTATAGTGTGAGACTGTCACGAGAGAAGTCCTTCTACAGTATTGCAGATTTCACATTGCATAGAATGAAGAATGGATCTACTTCTCCTCTCATGGTGTGATCCAACGTATTAGAATAATAATCGAGATTCTCTCACGTGACATCACTCATTTAATTTGAGTCTACTTATGTATAGATATTTATAATTGATTACTTCACAAATAAACATAAACATCAGTCATATGATATAAAATATTATTATTAATCATATTAATTTTATGTTGGAATGAAAAATACAAAAAATTTTAGGAGTTTGCGCCCATAATTTTGGATTTATCATGTAAAAACGTCGTGTTAATCTTTCTAAAGTGCAAAATTAATATGATTAATACTAACTTAAGAACCTTTTGCACTGTGACAGATTGACAACTTGCGTGCTTGCTTTGACAGTTAATTAAAGTTTTGTTTTTCTAAATTAGCTGTTGAATTTTAAATGAACAGTACCGAAAGTGGGCTTTAATTAACATACAACTCTGTCTTGTCTCATGATTAATGATGGTATAAACAATTTGCATTCCCTCCTTTATTTTAGTATCATTTTAAAATAAAAATAAATATAAATGTTTTAGAGATAATGAACTTTAAAATCTTATGCAAACACCCACAAACTAATTTTTATTTATTTCTTTTTAAAAATAACATGACTAAAATAATTAGATTAAAAGAAAATGATTTGCATTCCCATATAAATATGGCATGTAATTAAGGATTATAAAATCAGGCTTAAGGATTAAAAGAGTGAAAAACAAATGATAATCAGATATTCATATACACAAGTTTTTAACGTAATTTTAATTAACTAACAATGCTCAATAAATTAAGTTTAGAACTTTAGATTGTGCATCATTTTATTTTATGAAGAAAGTATTGTGCGAATAGTACAAGAGGAATGTTATATTATTTATACAATTTTGCATTTACAGTTTTATAAGAATGTATAAATAGCTTTATTTAAGTGTTGAGAAATGTGTTTACACGCAGTTTGCTTTTTATTCTTTTTTATTTTTTTTGGGTACATTACACGATTTAATTTGATGTCGTGTGTCTATATATATGTGAGAGAGAGTGTGTGTTTATAATTAATAAAATTCATTTAAGTATGCAATGTTAAACTAAAGATTAAAGCGCTGAAATAATTGTAGCTTGACATTTTAACGTTAATGCTTCGCTGGGGAAGTAGGAAAATCCCTCATTTATTTATTAATAATTATAATTATATAAATTTAATATCGTAAACAATATTTTATTTGATTAAAATTATATTTAGAAAACAGTGGCAGAACTTCTAAGAAGTCAAGAATTAATTAAGGGGGGTCTTGGCCCTAAAAATTGTCCCCTCAACTTTAGGTCTATAACCATCATTGATATGAAAAATAACATTTATTTTTTAAAATAAAAATTATTTTCTTCGTTACTATGATATTATATATTATTTTATTAATTATAAAATATATATATGTGTGTGTAATTTTAAATTCCCTTACTTTTATATAAATAAATAAAATTTTTTTGTAAAAAATTATTTTCAGACAAAGCAAATAAAACCTAAGATAATCTTTAAAAAAAAAGTAGGATATTTGTAGCGAATTACACTACAAAAAATTGTTAAAATAGCAGCGGTTACGCAGTGTATATAGCGGTGGTTCTAAGTAAAATAGCGGCAATTATAAGAATCGTTAAAAAATATGATTTCGAGTCGACATTAGCGGTGGTTAAAAGGAACTGCTGGAAACTATATTTTTTAGAAATTTGTGAGTTAATTTAGCTAATTTAATTGCAGTTACATAATTGCAGCTAGTGCAATAAAAATAATATTCATTCAAATATAATAAAAATAGCATTCATTTGAATAAAATATTTAAAAATATAATCAAAAGTTATAATATCAATCGATTTTACGTTTTTGTCGAAAACTGTTTAAAACAAAAAATATACTAAACCTAAGGAGATTAGCTAGGATTAGTAGCATTTCTATCTTAATTGCTCCCTCCTAAAGATCTCCTTGCATGCATAAGTGAAAATTGATATGTGAAATTAACATTAATCACATCCTGAAAAGAAAAAGAATATCTCAGACTAAAGAATTATTTACGAATTTAAACATGTAAAAAAAGCAATTCACTTGTGCCATAGTTTAGCAAAATTCTGGTTTAAAAACTGTTAGTCGAATATAGATACCCTAGAGTCAATTTTGATTGGGCTCTATTGCATCTATGACTAAGCGGTCTGTGAATTTAGATAATAAAGGTTGAATATTCATCTTATATTGCATATATGTTCATATTTATGACTCATGCATAATTAAGATAAAGCCCATGGTGAGAAGTCTATTTAATCAATCCTATAAAGGGTTATGGGATTGTGAGAGTGATTTAAATGGATAACTTCCACACCAAAATGACACTAGTCGATATCTGATAACTGGGCACTATCAAGATCTATTGAGACTAGACGATGTAGTATTCCTCATTTGAT
>JANHAO010016384.1:0-14396 GCA_026873985.1 Saraca asoca | reverse complement strand
AAGAGTTTTGGTGTGTGCAGCTCATTTTCCCTTGCTTTGGTTGAAGAGTTCGGCCAAAGATGGAGAAGTGTTCTCCATGGGTTCGGCAGCGTCCGAACGGCATAAGGGGAAGGAGGAGGCCGGAAGAGTTCTAGCGGTGCTCAGCCCATTCTCCAATCCATCCAGCTCCACAAGCTTGCTAACACAAGGAATGGAGTTGTAGAGGCCATTAGAGGAGTTTTCCGACGTGGATCTCCAGTAGAGGCAGGACATGTGGATTGCTTGGTGACTGGAAGATTCATCTTATTCCGCTGTGTTTTGAGCTGGATTAAAGGTTAGCTTAGCTCTCTTTTACTCGTAATTTGATGTATGTGATACATTAAAGCCTCAATCCAATGGGATCTTGGTGGGTTTGTTCGGCCATGGCAGTGTTCTTCCTTGGAAAATTATTGAAATTTTCGGCCTCTTGGAGTATCAAACCTAACAAAATGGGCTAGCAAAAGCCCAATAGATGAGTCTAACTGGTAAAGATCTAGCTTAACTAACATTGAGGTTGCCAGAGCAAGGCATCATATTGCCTAATGCGAGCTCAAGATTACTGATCAACAAAGGTTAGAACAGTGACCTCAGGTTGTTGAAGACTAGCTTTAGCCTGTAACTTGAATCACACTTCCCCGCCATCTAGAAGCTCCTTGTAGTGAAACCTGATGAAGGGCTAACTTGCAGACATCAACTTACAGGGTTCAACTTGTAAGATACTTTTCAGTTACTGATATACATTTAATTTGTAACATCCCAACCATTATAAATAGGGGTTGAGATTATTGTATAGAGGAATCGGGATAGACAAACTCTCTGTAAAATTGAGAAAATCATGAAACAATAGGATACTATCACTTTGCTAAAATATACAGAGAAATAAAACTACTGTAGATGTAGGGGTCGATTGACTTTAGCCAAACCACATTAAAAAACTTATGGTGCCTCTATTATTCTTCCTATCCCTCTCTTGCTCCTTTATCTTTCTTTTATACTTGGATTGCAGTTTGAGGTTACTGAACTTATTGGTTGATCGAATCTTACCGTTAACATTTTGGTGCTAGAGGAAGGGCCTAAACTGCATTTTGGTTAATTTTTTGGTAGATTTTTCATTCAACTATAATGGCTAAAGGAAAAACCACTATGAGTTCAGACACTCTTGTTGACCTGCCAAAAGGTCATGTAGAATAGCTGAGGGAACCAATTCTTCCTATGGCAAACACTTCCGTCATCCCTATTACAGGAATTGCCACCAGCTTGTCCCCACGGCCCACTGCCAGCCTACTGTTATTGTTCCTAAGATTGATGAAGTGCAACCATGGCACCAATGTCAGGAAATGCTTGCGAATATGGTAAAAAAGTTGGCTGAGGCAGTTAAAGTGCTAACACAGGCACAAGCCCCAAGCATGCGAAAGTAGGTTAAGGTCGCTACACCCAGAGGAGTCTTTTAGCATGCTAATTCAATTTGCCTTTCCAACTCGCAAACAAGATCGGAGAATCACCAAATTCATGAGCATCTTGATAATTAACGATGTAAAGGTTCACGTCAAGTTAAAGGCCCGAATAAGACCAGCCGGGGACATTTGTTAGATTGATGTTCGTCAGGTTATGAGCAGAAAAGGCATAGAGCCTCAAATCACCACTCCCATGACCAAGAAGGTAAAAGAAGACAATAAACTTCCAATCGAAGATCCGAGACACAAGACCCGGTGGTAGAAAAGGTACGTAGGAGGGTAAAATAGCTAGAGGAATGCCCTCAAACTTTGAGTAGTCAAGATCGCTATGAGAAGAGGACACCATTCACTAAAGAGATTGAGATGGAGCCTCTCCTTTGCAAATTTAAAATCCCCATGATCCCATAAAACACTAGGGATAGTGACCCATATGACTACCTGGACACATTCAATGTTCAAATGGATCTTCAGACAACCAATTCCCTAATCAAGTGTCGTGTCTTCCCAGCCACTCTTGGAGACATACCCTCAACATGGCTTAGGAGTCTCCCAGCTCGCAGTATTCACAGTTGGGAAGAATGCTAAAGAAGATTCATCAATCAGTATAAAGTACTAAGAAAGTAGCTCACACCATCCTGTCACCTCGCAATAGTCTTTCAACGAAAGAATGAGTCACTAAAAGACTACATTACCCGATTCAGACATGAGGTTAACAATGTAGAAAGTCCCTCGATGAAAGCATCCTGACAATGATCTTGGTAGGACTTCACAAAGATGGCAAATTGTATAAAAGCATATACAAGTATCTAGTGAGGGACCTTGTTGAGTTCTATGAATGGGCTGCTAAGGAAATCAGGTAGGAAAAAACTTTTGGCCTTAAGAAGTCCAACCAGAAGGACAAGACAAACAGCTTCAATCAGAGTAAAAAGAAAAGCAATGCCAGAAATGGCAAAGAGAGTCAGAATAGTGGCTCTGAAAATCAAGTTGCAAAAAAGGCTAGGAATGAGCGACCCCAGCATGAAGGTCGCCATGATAGCTACAAGATCCTATCTAACACTCAAGATAGGATATTTGCTATGGAGAAAGATAAGGAGGACTTCGGGAAGCCCAAACCCCTAAGGACTCCCAAAAGGCTCAGGGACACGGACAAGTTCTGTGCCTATCACAATAAGGTTAGGCACAATACTTCGGAGTGTTGGGCATTCAAGGATACGATTAAGGAGATGATCAAGAGAGGTCGCTTGAAAGTCTATATGATGCAATTTACAGGAAAACGACCTCAATAGCCCCAGCAACTACAACGACAGCAACTCCAGTGCTTTAATTCTAGAGTGTCATTCAGAAATTAATAAAAGCACCCAAGTTTTTCCTCACATTTTTATGTTTATGTTTACTAATTTTAGAATAAATGTTCAGCGAAGTATTACACAAGAAGGTCTAAATTCGGACTACATCATCAATGATCCCATACTGCGCCCTATTCTCCCTGAGCTCACAAGGCCAGTGATGGAACACTAGGTCCGAACTGGGAGGACCCACACATCATCAAGGAAGACTTGAGAAATAGAGCTTATTACTTAATAAATGGAGCTGAAATTCCATGAGTTTGGAATGCAAAACATCTGCATCCATATTTTTAATAAATTTTAGCTCGACCTTCTAATCTTAATTAAAAGAGCTAGAGCCAAGACTCGTTCTTACTGAACAACATGATTGTTGTACCACGACCTACTGAGGAACACAATTGCTATGATGTGACCTACTGAGCAACACGATTGTTAAGGCGCAGCTCATAAGGCCTACTTGGGCACTCAACTTATGCTAGTAGAGGCGCATCTCTTATGTGACCTACTTGGGCACTCCACTCATGCTAGTTGAAGCGCAACTCTCATGTGACCTACTTGAGCATTCCACTCGTGCTAGCTGAGGCACAGCTTCCATGCGACCTACTAGGCATTTAAATTGACATTTACAAAGTCATGATTTGCAAGTTGAGAAGATTAATGTGACCAATTGGGCACTTAACTTAGCTAATATTTATTAAGCTATGATTTGCAGGAACTCATGTCAACCTACACGTTATTATCTGTAACCTATTGAACTTCCAGCTTAGTATACTTGGAAAAGCAAGGAAATTATGAAAAATTCATTAAAAACCTCGCTTAATGAGGTGAGTTTACATATGAAGTTTCAAAACTACAGATCCAAAAGAGCCTACAGCTATCATGTCCTAAGGCTAGCTTCTAAAGGTTGAACCCTAATGAGTTGAAGGATCGACATATCTGATAAGTAAGTCATCCATCATTTAGTCATCTACCAAGTTGCTCCCAAACTTCTCTCTATTCTCCTCCTAAGGAGGCAAAAGAACAAAAGTGAAAAAACTGAATTCAACATCACTATGAGGAAATAAAATCTGTATAAAACTTCCTAAAATCCTCATAAAGGAATTGTCCATGGGAACTTCTTATGTAGTAGACCATACACATCTTATAGCATCCTATCAAAGATCCAGACTATCAAAAACATGGGAGGGCTTGACCAATGTACCCATCATGTCATTCTGAGAAACAAAAAAAAGAATTTCTCTCACGTTATATAAGTCACCTAGCTTCATTAATAGATCTAGAGATTGATCAGTTGCCCTCAATCCAACGGTCTAGAGAATGGCAAGGCTGCCATGCCAACAACTATAAAAAATGCACATTAAATGAATGGCTTGGCACAGATAAAATAGTGAGACAGATGTCTAAATGACGACATTATAGATTGCAATTACAAGCTTTTGCCAGCAAACTACAGCACCCAGTCTGTAAAACACACTGAGAGTTAGGGAGCTAATGTTATGGGTATTTTTAAAACCATGCAAATAGCTAGCAAAAGCCTAATAGATAAGTCTAACTGGTAAAGATCCAGTTTAACTAGTATTAAGGTCGCTAGAGCAAGGCATTAGGTCACCTAATGCGAGCTCAAGATCATCGATCAACAAAGGTTAAAGCAACGATCTCAAGTTATTGAAGACGAGCTTTAACCCGTAGCTCGAAGTACACTTCCCCGCCATCTAGAAGCTCCCTGTGGTGAAGCCCGATAAGGGACCAACTTACATAGATCAACTTGCAGGGTTCAACTTGCAAGATATTTTTTAGTTACTGATGTACATTTAATTTGTAACACCCCAGCCATTATAAATAGGGGTTGAGACTATTGTACAAGGGGATCGAAATAGACAAACTTTCTGTAAAATAGAGAAAATTATAGAAACAATAAGATACTATCACTCTGCTAAAATATACAGAGAAATAAAACTATCATGGATGTAAGGGTCGATTGACTTTAGCCAAACCACATTAAAAAACTCCCGGTGTCTCCATTGTTCTTCCTCTTCCTCTCTCGCTCCCTCTCCATCTCTCTTTTATACCCAAATTGCAGTTTGGGGTTACTGAACTTATTAGTTGACCGAATTTTGCTGTCAACAAGAACTTTGAAAGTGTTATGGGTATTTTTAGAATCATGCAAATGAGCTAGCAAAAGCCCAACGAGTTCAACTGATAAAGATCCAGCTTAACCAACATTGAGGTCGCCAGAACAAAGCATGAGCTCGCTAGTATGCGGACTCAAGTCATTGGACAACGCGGGTCAGCAACAACCTCAAGTTGAGGAATCAGCCGATAGCTCAAAGCACACTTCTCCGACCATGTAAAAGCTCATTGTGATTAAACACGAGGAGGGACTAACTTGCATGAATCCACTTGCGAATGTCAACTTGCAGGATTCAACTTGCAAAATACTTTTCAGTTACTGATGTGCATTTAATTTGTAACACCCCAATCATTATAAATAAGGGTTGAGATTATTGTACAGGGGATCCGAATGGACAGAGTCTCTACAAAATAGAGAAAATCATAGAAACAATAAGATATTATCACTCTGCTAAAATATACAGAGAAATAAAACTACCATGGATATAAGGGTCGATTGACTTTAGCCGAACTACGTTAAAAAATTCTTGGTGCCTCCATTGTTCTTCCTCTCCCTCTCTCGCTCCCTCTCCATCTCTCTTTTACACCCAGATTGCAATTTGGGGTTTCTAAACTTATTAACTTGACTGAATTTTACCATCAACAGAAAGAGATATAAGGATAATGCTAAACTAATTATGAGAGTAGAGTTGAGAATCTTGCAGCATTATCTCATTAAAGGAAATAGTTTTTTTTATCCTATTATCAACCCCTAAAATTCTTCATATCCCCTAATGTTATTATTACAGTAAATCTCTTCCTATTCATGACTTTTTTTTTCCTTTGAATTTAGAGTTTTGTCATATTAAATTATTGGTGCACCCATATGCTGTATTAAAGAGGTTTTTTTTTTTTCCCTTATTTTTGTCCCAACGCAAAACTCAAAGGCATTAAAAATAGGTTAATTGAGAAACGTAAGGCATAAATTTTATGCAAAGAGCAAAGAACCACACCCATGGACTTAACACCTAAGAAGCTGAGTAAAATTTACATATATGTAATGTTATAGATTTTTTTAATCATTCATTTCCCATTTTAAATAAAGATCCCACAATCATAAAATAAACATGAAAGGCAAACTCTTATCGCCTAAAAACCTGAGAAAATTTACATGTATCTACTACTATAGGTTTTTTATCATTTATTTCCTATTTTATCCAAAGATTCACGGTCATAAAATAAACATGAAAATGTGTTACTAAAATTACTACTAACACACTATTAATGTGACATATGCATATTTAGAGCAAAAAGTAATTGAAACTTTATTAAAAATGAGAATGGTTAAGTTGAAAGTTAGCAGTATTAAATTTTCTAGTTTAGTTGAGGTATTAGAGTAAATTAAAAAATAATGATATGATTTGAAGAGTAACCATAAGGACTTTTGCTTTTTGCAGAGGTTAAACTCTTCCTGATTTCCTTCAAATTTTTAAATCTCCACTTCTCAATCCATCGTATTAGTATTTCTCATTCATTTTTTATATGTATAATGAAATACTTGCTCATAGAAGGCAAGAATAATCCATGTTATTATAGAAGAGGAGGAGAATTCACAAGAACTTATAATAGCAAACATTAATGATAGATTATACAAGCATGTCAGCCATGAGTAGTGCAGCAAAGATCTATTACGTCACCTCCTGTGGCATGGTGCCAGCAAAAACAAAATGAGGATCCTTTGGATGATTGAAGAGATTAGTCAGTCTTAAAAATGGAGGACAAGAAACATGAAAGAGGAGATCACATAACCTCCCCGCAAGAAGAGACTGAGGGGGAAGAAAGGCTAATATATTTATACATGTTTAGTTATTTTAGTTTTGTAAATGCATACAAAAATTTAAATAATCATAGCAAAACAACAATATGAATATTAGAGAGTTGATAGTAGAAAATGTAAGAAGATTTATCATTTATTTAATGGAGCAAAATTCAACTACCCTATATTTAAAAGGAATAACTTGTTTTTCCCTTTAAAAAATCTTAATAAAGACAATGATGTAGAATCAGAGACGGGAAATAAAAAGGGAAAGGCAATAAAATACTAAAATTAAATTTTTTATCTTATAATTTACTTTACAAAGTAATATCATCTTTACAAATTAATTTCATTTGTAATTAATTCCTTACCAAAATTAATTTAGAGATATTCATCTATAATTTTTCAATATGATATAAATGTTTGTCAATTTTTACATTTACATTAAAACATAAAAATAAAAATGTGACATTGTATATTGATTTTTAATAGATACGGTGAATTTCAATATTTTTGGTGAAATAAAAGTTTCATTGATCAAATGAAAATGTAGAGATTTTACTCACTGAGAGAATCAAAATACGAGCAAACTATACATCCTTAATACCCATTCAAAGTATGCTGCAACCCTGCACTCCTCCCACCATGATATAGCTTTCTGTGTGTTAATCTAGATGCAAAATTTTGTTCTCACACTACCTTCTCATTGAAAGAGATGTGACATCCATATTTGCATTTGAAGCCAACCTTTCTCACTTTGTCAGTGGATTGTGTGGATAGAAGAGTGTGCATAGCATTCTTCCTTACTCTAATATTTGATGTGCAAATGTAAATTTTGTGACCACGAAGTTATGTTATTAGCATTGATATGGACATTAAATGATCAGGCCTAAATAGATAAATTGAGTATAAGATAACATGACTACTAGGATGTCCATTTTTATATTTACTTACTCATTTTATACAGACATTTAGTAGCACTACTACATGCTAATAAGCTGCAGCCATATATTTCATATTCCAAAATTTGAACTATGAGACTTGATTACTCACTCAAATCATGTTCAAAATAGTTTAGATCAGATTCTTCGTCACTAGCAGCATCAACATTGGCATGATGACCTACATCAAGCGATCCTACATCCGCCATAGTCATCAGCTCCACAGATCCTTTCCCAGGCCTTGCTGCTCCATCTTCATAATCCATTGAATCGTTTTCATATTCATCTTCTTGTTCAGCTCCAAGAAACATGTCCTACAACACCAAAAGTGGATAAAATTTTCTTTCAGTGACCTGTTTATTGTCTGCTGTGGCAATGCAATATTTGACAAGTAATCCAGGACGGGCAACTAATGGTTTTAAAATGATCATCATGCAAGTTCAATAGTGAGCACTGCATACCTTATAGCCATCAGAGCTTTGCATGCTGACATCAACAATCCAATCATCAAGCAATGGCTCTTGCAGAACACTTTCAACAGACGATGAGCTTGAATCCTTGGACCTTTTTCGTAGTTGGCATTCCCTGAGACGCAAATTGTAGTGTACATAGATAAGATCATTCAATTTCTTCTGAGATAGACGGTTCTGCCTTTTGCTGTATATCTGATCATATATACTCCAGTCATGTTCACAGCCAAAGGAGGAGCATGTCTGACTCAAGATACGTACGGCTATTCTTTGCAACTCTAAGCAACTTATTCCATGTTGTTGCCACCAAGCAGCTAGTGAGGTGAAAAAGAAAATAAGAACTCATCAACTCAGTTAATATGATAAAAGTACTTCTTCATGCACCTTCATGCATGTTAAAGCATTCATACATGAAGCTTGTAACAGTATCAGAGCAGTTCACCTGGTTCAAGCTCTGTTCTTGTGCTAATTGCCAATTCAGTTCCAAAGTCAGCTTGAGCAGAAACATAATCATTGATCTGAAAGCAAAACAAAAATGAATCACATAGTAAGAATATGTCTAGTGGTTTGAGTATCAAATTTATATCTTAGTTTCTTACCTGCATTGATGCAGAAATCTGTCTCATCTGATCTGGCTCCAGCCGAACAATGCATTGATTGAGTCCACGTACTACATCTGAATGCTATTATCATATCAAACAAAATTCACTTCAGGAAAGAACTAAATATGGATCTACAAACAACAATGACATATTCAATATTCTAACACATACCGCCACAAAATCAGGACGATATTTGTATGATGGGTTTAAGAAGTAAGCAGCCAGATAAAGAGAGTGACAGAAAAGTGAGTTCCAGTGACTGTCTATCACCTTCCAGAATGGTTCATATTTACGAGCATCATCACCATGAACAGCTTTGATTTCCAGTTTTGCCCTGTACATGTCATTATATATATACGGCATTGACAAGCATTCGCCACTATAAACCTTTTGAAGCACTTGCATTATTGGATCTACTGACTTCCTCACACACTGCATTTTCTTCCAAAATGTGACATTCAAAACAATCTTTTCCACCTCCTTTCCCTCACTTGAGTTAGAGAATCTAGATGAAATCCATTTGTTTGATAGGAACATTTGCTTTAGATCAGCTCGATGATCAAGCAAGTTCTGCAATGTAGCAAAACTAGAGGCATGCCGGGTGCTAGCTGGCTTTAGAAGCTCCTGCCCCTGGGTAAATTCAGTCTTCATAAGATTTAACAACCATATATGATTGTATACGAGTCTTGTAATTTTTTGCCCCTTTTCCATGCACTCTCCTACGCATTTTATCTTCATAAAATCTTCAAGCATCCTATCAATACAGTAGGTGGCACATGGTGTCCAGAATAAATTCTTTCTCTTTTCTTCAAGCATTTTCCCAGCAGCTCTATAGCTGGGAGTATTTTCAGTGATTACCTACATTAAAAGAAAGAGAGAGGAGGAAAAAAATAAATAAATAACTTTTACCAAATGATAATCAGGATTAGGACGCATGCCACAAGATTAGAGAAGAACAAAATTACCTGCACAACATTTTCCTCTCCTGTCTCTTCCACCACTTTGTCCAGGAGCTTAAATAAATTTGGAGCATCTTCAACAACATTAGTGGCATCAATTGAAGAAACAAAGTATACACCATGAGGACAAGATACCAGAAAGTTAATTAATGTCCTACCCTGTGTATCCTTCCAACTGTCTGCCATTATAGAACAACCAGTAAATGCCCAGGAAGCCTTATATTCAACAAGGTAATTCTTAATGGCAGCAATTTCCTCCTGTAAAAATCGACCAGATATAAGTTGGTTGGGAGGGCATACCAGTCCTTGTCCATATTGACCAACCATTTCCAGCATCTTATGAAAATATTGGGAGTTTGCAGCCTGTAAAGGAACTCCTGCATGGTAGAAAAACTTGCAAATTGTAGAAATAGCTTCCTTGCGTGATTTCTTGGCGAGTCCTGTCTTGACCTTTACTTGTTTGTATGTTTGAGTCGTCTGATTTTTGGGCAATTTTAAATAAACAGAATCCAATCTTGATCTTCTCAACACTGGTTCAGGACCACTACCAGGCGGCATTCCCTTGAATGTCTTTCTTAAATCTTTTGACAATCTCTTGTCAACATCAATCAGGGTTTCTTTGTTCATATGATGCAGAGCATCTTCCATTTCCTCATCCTCTTCATCTTCATTATCTGACTTCGCATAGAAAGGTGGCAATTCCTTAGCCTCAGGTCGTCGATGTCTCCTTCCAGTGCGATGCCATTTCATGTTCTCCTTTATTTTAAGATAAACTTCCTCAGGAGCATGTTTACAAGGTGCTACCTCTCCAGGTATTCTGGCTAGATGTTGTTTGAACCGATTAATACCTCCACTAACAACTTTGTCACAGTAATTGCATTTGACTTTCTTCTTTCTCTCATCCTGAGCAACACCATGTTCCCATCCAGGATCAACATATCCTAACGACCGCAGAGGGGCCAAATTTATAGCTAAACTTCTATCAACCATTAATTGCTTCCCTTTGCTTCTATATCCAATTCGCTCTTCCACATCTTCATCTTGGTCAGAATGCACATTCATATATGCTTGACAATCAACTTGCTTTTGTTTCTTATTAGAACGACACCCATCCAGATTTTCCTTCATTTTTAGGTAGACATCCTCTGGAGCCTTCTCACAGTATGTTACTTCACCAGAAACTCGGGCTAAATGTTGCTTTAATCTGTATATACCGCCACTAACTATTTTTCCACAGTAATTGCATCTAACTTTCTTTTTCCGCTCATCTTGAGCAACACCATGATCCCAACCAGGATCAACTAACCCAGTGGAGCGAATTGGGGCCATTAGTTCAAGTATTAACCCTGAGCAAAGCTCTTTTGCTCACATCTGAAGGAGTGCTAAATGCAATGCATACAACAGTCCAACAACTAAAACATATCCAGCAATCTAAGAGCCTTCAATGTTTCGGCAATCATGATGATTAGGCCATAGTCTTTGCTTCCCAATCTAAGCTCCAAAGTATGGCTTGACGAGAAAAGTAATAAATGCATAAATATGATATGCAAGGCATTACAAGAAAAGTCAACAAAAACAATGAGAAAACAAAAATCCAATAACATTGAATTAATCTAACTCATGAGTATACAAGTCCAAGATAGAAAAGCAGTATGAAAAAACTCCTTAGATATCAATTAAGAAGAGTAGAAGACAGTTATGAAACACTCCGTTACCGAGTAGAAGGGGCAAGCTTAGGCAAACTTCACAATTGCAGAGTGACGGAATCAAAGAGGTAAGTATGTATTCAACAGTGTATCTATTGAAAAAAAGAGGGGCGGGGGGGGGGGGGGGGGGGGCAAAAAAAAAAAAAAAAAAAAAAAAAGTGGGGGGGGGGGGGGGGAAATGTGAATATAATATAAAAGATGTATCTATACAAGTAACTTTTGTTTTTTCTCAAATTTAACATTCATGGATCATGATTGAATCTATATCGTCGGTTGAATCATGGATTTTTGTGTTGTAGTTGACTCTCAGCAGTGTTTATGAAAAAGACTTGATTATACTTAGTGTTTTAAACTGTATATGTTAAATCAATTAAAAAATACATATTAGTGGTTCTTTATTTTGTTGAAAAATAGACTTTTATGAAAAATATTTTTTAAAATATATTTCTACAAAATGAATTGATTTTTTATTATTTGGACAAATCAAAAGAAAGCACTTTTTTATGCTTAGTGTATAAAAGAAAATTATTATCTGTTATTTAAAAATATAATTATATATAAAAATTTTATCTTTAAGGTTAAATCACACATTTTGTTATTAGAACATTTACATGATAGGAGTTAAAAATATTTACTAGTAAAAAATTAAAGTTATGTGTATTTTGTATTGAAAATAATATCTAAAGAAAAATATTCAAATACTTATTGTTTCATCTTCTTCATTATTCAAATTAATTTTAATTAAAATTGTTAATAACATCTGTCAACTTTCTTAATTATTCAAATACTTTATTAATATATTTTTCAATATAATTATTATACATCAATATTTATAGTAATAGAAGAAAAAAAATGACAAATAGGAGAGAGAAAGCAGGGTGGGAAAGGAATGACAGAGAAAAAATAGAGAAGTACAAAGGAAAGAAAAAGATGAAATAGAGGGATCAAGGAAAGGGGGAGAGAAAAATAGAAGGGAAAAAGATGGATAGAAGGATAAAGAGAAATTTTATGTCAAAATACATAAGCAAGAGAAATAGAGTGAAAGGGTGAAATGACTCCTGTTAGAAGATATAATTCTAGTTATATTTTTTTTCTTAAAACATACAAATAACATCTTGATTTTAAATCTAGAAAATTAAAAAAAAATCTAAAAATATATAATAATAAGTGTCTTTGTTTTATTGAAGATGTTAACAAATCAAATTATATTTAAAGTAAAATATATTTATCCCATATTTCAATATATAAAAAAATAGAATTAAATTCATTTGAAGATGGATTCACATCAAACTTATAATATGAATTTATTTTTAAATTAATTGAATTTTATATTTTTATAGTCATAAACAAGATATCAATAGTATATACATACTTAATATATATATATATATATATATATATACTAATCATAATGCTATGGCCAATTATTATTATTATTTTTCTTCAACCACGAACTACAAAACATTGGGAGAACACTTTCCTGAATTTTGACATTAGCGATTAGTGCACCATGCATGCATATATGAAAAGGTCAAAATTAGTACTTGCTAATGGGCAAGGAATATCTCTACCGTTGATGGTGGATGACGGTGTACAAGGACAATTTAGGTTTTTTACTAGCTGAAGCTCTAATGGCTAATCAACAAATATTTGTTTGACATTGGAACCCAATTATGTGTGCAAACACACTCTTCTTGGAGGAAATTAATGCCACCTTTAAATAATTAAATATTATTATGTATGAATTGAAAGGATAAATAATCCACGGTCAAAATGTTAGGATATTATCCAAAGTTATAAATTATTAGTGGGTGGGAATGTGGATTACATATGGTGGACAGAATCTCACTAATGCCATGCTTAGACGGGAAAAAAAAATTAGGGAAGAATGAGAGAAAAAACAAGCATATGTCTATTTTTTTTTTTTTTGGATAGTTTTAATTAAACTGGGAAAGCAAATCAAAGTTTATAATTAATTTTTTAAAGTAATCCAACACTTTTTGATATTTACTTTTTAATTTTTCATCCAATTTGAGAAATTTTAAAAGGTTTTTATATATTAAAAAAAATCTATTTTAACCATCAGTTCTGTTCTTTTTCCTTGTCTTTCATTTCATCTTCTTCCTCGAATACCGAACATAATATAAGTTTTCAAACTGTCTTATGAAAAGTATGAGGTTTACTTTGCCGTTATTTTTATTTGTCCTTGTTACAATTTCAAATAAAAAAAAAGTTAAAAATATATAATTTTTCCACTTAACTCTTTCAACTTTTCTTTTTAAAATTATAAAGATGAATTTTTAATGTCTTTAATAATATAAATTAATTTTAAATTTAAATTTCAATTATAATTTTAATTTTTTTAATATTCACTTTTATCATATTTAATTTCCTTAAATAATGAAATTATATTTTGATCCCTAGTTATCAAAATTGAATAAGTCTCATCTCTTTTGGATGTTTCTCGTGAAATTGAAGACGATGATGCTTACACCATAAATAAAATTCCAATCTACCATTATATGTCACCTAATTTTTTCTCTTTTTTCTTTTTGTTATAAAAATAGTGAAATACGATTGAACCTGAGGGGTGCTATGAAGCACTGTCTTTAAGGATTTACAAAGTAATCTCCCAGAATTCAACAGGCCTTCTAACTCAAGACTAGGAAGCAGGAACAACAAGAATAATTTTGAAAAGAACCCAACAAATTGAGAGAGCAGAGAAATATTTTTGAAAGATTGAGAGATTCTTAAGTTATATATTTGCCAAAGCAAAAGCCTCTCTATTTATAGGTTTAAAAGAGTAACGTTTTTACGAATTTAAAATATTGTAACAGACATAATGTTTAAAAATTAAATTATAATATTAATTAAGTAACGATTTTGTAATAGAAATTCAAAATATATATTATAACAGATTGTAACGTCTAAAAATTAAATTACTGTTTTAAAAACTTTTAATTAAGCAATGTGGG
>JANHAO010016383.1:0-14397 GCA_026873985.1 Saraca asoca | reverse complement strand
ACCGTGTATGCTTATTTATTTGATGTGACACAACTGTAGCTTGTAATTAATAACTAGAGCCCATCCTTCCTCTATAAATAGGATGCTATTGTTAGCAAAAGGGGGGCTGGAGGAAATAATCCTGAACAATGACAATGGAAAAACTCTCTACCATGGACGTAGGGTCCAGTCAATCTGGATTTAGCCTAACCACGTAAAAAACCTTGTGCCTTCTCTCCTATCTCTTCTTCCATGAACTCAGTTGATCAACCTATGCGCACACTAATCTAGAACAGGTCAGGGATCCCGAAGAAAACCCCGTTGGCTGGAGTTTAGAAGTTCAGACCAAAATCCGACGTCAACAGTACTTTAGATATTTTGAACATTTTGTAGCATAACTCATTTTGGTTACTCGACCCTGAAATATAAATGTATTATCTTTCCTTAGCCATTTGCACATTGGTGTTTTTATCTTTCTTTTATCTTGGCTTCCAATAGGACTTTTGTCTTTTATTTTTAGCGAGCACTATATTTTATTATCATTCAACTTTGCATGGGTGATTAGCCTTCATAGTTTTTATCTTACCCTTTCTTAACCTTCTATGGGTTGTTCATTTGTATATTGGCTTTTATGGCTAAGGGAGTTTTCTAAGTTTTTTAGCATTGTTGTAGATAACTAATTATTGGCAAATCATTTAGACTTCCAACGATTCTAGTTTATTTTTTCGCACTAAAGGGCTTTTCGAACCTACGTGTCAAATTTTACCTTAATTTTTGCATTGATGGGGCTGCTCAAGTTTAGATAGTACCGAAAGAATTACATGGATTTAGATAGTACCAAGGCAACTGCTTGGGTTTAGATAATACCAAGGGAACTACTTGGGTTTAGATAGTATTGACAAGACTGTCCAAGTTTAAATAGTACTGAGAGGACTACTCGAATTTAGATAGTACCGAGGGGATTGTTTGGGTTTAAATAGTGTAACACTTACTTCAAAACAGATGTTGAAGATTCCTCATTTTCATTGCTCATTTCAACTTTTATTTACATGTTTCATTGATCGGCTGGATTTCAAATTTGTATATAGTACACTTTGAGGTGTGTTACATTCCAAGTACGTCAGAGGGTCTTCCCTTCCAAAGTTTCAAGATGGTGTGCACCATTTAACAAATTGTTTCTTATCCTATAAAGACCTTTTCAGGATGCTGCTAATTTTCCTTTGATCTATGCCTTTCATGGTCTATCTATCGGTTGAAGGACTTGTGTTCCTTCTGCAAATTCCTTTTTCTTTTATTAGCAACCTTGGTTATCTTGCCTTTATATTGCTTATTATGAAAGTAAGTGATCTCCCTTATTTGTAGCAACATGTCCAGCCCTTCTCTTCTTTTTTTCTCATTCTTTTCTTGTTCATAATGCTCTCTTCGATATTGTCCTAACTTAAGCGGGAGCATAGCTTCACTCCTTCATAAAAAGTATGCTGTGATTCTATAAGACTACATAACAATTGGCAATTTTTCTGCCCATTTTTCTTTGGCATCATCTAGCCTTTTCTATAGCCTTTCATGAATATTTCTGTTTGCTAACTTTGCTTGCCCATTGATTTGGGAGTGCTTGACAGATGTGAATTTTTGCTTAATCCCCAACCTCTAATTGAAAAAGAGTGAGATATTTGTTCATCTGGTAATAATGCCAAGTTGCCAATATAGCTTTGACAAAAGTCTTTAAAGTTGTCGCCAACAAATTATTTTCTATTATCAGATATGATCATAGTGAAGAGATTGTACCTATAAAAAGCTATTAGTGGACTTTATGTGCTACAGTAATGTTACAAAGAGGTTTTACCTATAGATGATAAATTTTCAAATGAATTTTTGCACATTATTTAAAGTTATGGTTGCTAGGGATCCTACCTCAACCCACTTTGTGAATTAATCAACCACCACAACTATATACTTTAACTGGCCTGAAAAGGTTAGGAATGGTCCCAAGAGATTTATTCATCACTGGTCAAATGACCAGAAGGAAATTATGGGCATCTAGTTCATTATTGGTTGTCTTTGGGTTTTGACAAATTTTTGACATCTTTCTCATCTTTATAGTAGCTTAATTACTTCCTTCTTCATCTTGGGCCAAAAATATCCTAATCAAATAGCTTTTAACACAACAGTTGTGCTGGCTAGGTGGCTTCCACAGATCCTTTGTGGATTTCTCTTAAGACATAGTTGGCTTCATCTAGTTACAAACATTTTAAAGACAAAAAAGCAAAACCCTTCTTGTACAATTGGCCTCTTTCTAGGAAAAAAATGGTCACCCTTCATTTTACTTTTCTAGCTTCTTTTTTATCTTTCAATAGACATCCCTCCTTAAAAAAATGCCACAATCAGAGTCATCTAAGGTTCGTCTTGTTTGACACGCATTACTTCCTTTGCGT
The DNA here is from genome assembly GCA_026873985.1 of Saraca asoca. NCBI lineage: Eukaryota > Viridiplantae > Streptophyta > Magnoliopsida > Fabales > Fabaceae > Saraca > Saraca asoca. The sequence goes on along the minus strand of JANHAO010016383.1, from coordinate 11,986 downwards.
AAAAGGCTTGTAATGTCTCTTGTATTTCTATTCGATTGTTTATAGTTGCCTTTGAACTTGATAATTTAGCTAATGCATCTGTCTAATCATTTTCTGCCCATGGGATTCTTGTTAGCTCATACTTAAATTCCCCCAACAAGCTTCTTACTATACCAACATACTTTATTAATACCAGCTCTTTAATTTCATAATTTCCTTTGACCTAGGAAATTATTAATTAAGAATCGCTTATGATTTTTACAGACTAGGCACATACCTCTTTCACCAGCCTTAAGCCTGCTATCAATGCTTCATACTCTATCTAGTTATTGGTTGCCTTGAAATCAAACTTTAATAAATACTCCAGTACTAGGTCACCTAGCCCTTTTAAGATTACGTCTACCCTACTACCTTTGATGAGCCATCAATATACAAAGTCCATTCACAGCCTTTCAACTCAGTCTCCTCTATCTTTGTCATTTCAACTACAAAATCTGCTAGTACTTATGCTTTTACAGCTTTCCTTGCTTCATATACGAACTCATACTCGGAGAGCTCTATTGCCCATGCAACTAGTCACTTGATAAGATCAAGCTTATGTAACACTTGCTTAATTAGGGTGTTTGTTTGGACAAGAACTTGGTGACTTTGGAAGTATGGATTGAATTTTCTAGATGTCATCAGCAAAGCAAGAGCCAATTTTCAATCTTATGGTACCTCCTTTCAACCATACGTAATGTTTGACTTGTGAAATAAATTGGTTTCTAATGAATTTGTGGATAAGAGCTAAACTTACTACCTTTACAGATATGGATACAAGATTTCATTGGACTCTAGTCAAAAAAGTATGGGTGGTGTGGCTAACTAATCTTTTTTGGCATTTGTTAGTTCATTCAAATTTTTTTGGCATTTTTAAGCAATTTAAATAAAGGAGTGTGTTTGTCAGCTAACTGAGACATGAAGCATGTGAAGACCGTGATTTTATCATTTAATGCCTGGACTTTCTTTATGTTCCATGAGCTTCTCATGTTGTGATCGCATGGCACTTAGGAGGATTTGCCTTAATCCTCGTTTGGTTAACATGAAACCTAAAAATCTTCTTACTCTAACTCCAAAAGCACACTTCTTGGGATTTAATGTTATTTAGTATTTTCTTAGGACATTAATCGTCTCCTTAAAATCTACCTAATGTTATTTTGTGCTTTTTAACTTAATTAGCATGTTATCCACATATAGCTCCATGTTCCTATCTATTTGCCCTGAGAAAACTTTACTAATCATTTTTCAGTATGTCACCTCTGTGTTCTTGAGGTCGAATGGCATTACCTTGTAATAAAATACACCTTGATTGTTTATAAGTACCATCTTGTCTCCATCCCAGGGTGCATCCTTAGTTGATTATACCTTGTGAATGCACATCTGAAACTCGGGATTTCAAATCCCAAAGTATTATTGACTAGCTAGTTAACATTTGATAGTGGGTATGACTCTTTTGGGCACGTCTTATTAAGATCCATGAAGTCAACACACATTTTTCATCCTCCACTGGCCTTTTTGACAAAGATCACATTTACTAGCCACGTTATGTGTAGAACTTCTCTGATTAAACTTGCATTTAGCAATTTTTCAATTTCTTCCTTTGCCACCTTCTAACGCTCTATGCTATGGTTCCTCTTCTTTTGCTACACAAGCTTTGTACTAGGATCAATTAATAGCTTATATCATGCTACGCTTAAGTCTATCCCTGGCATATTCATGGGTGTCCAGGTAAACATTTCAATGTAATCCTTTAGCAACCGAACCAACTGATTTTTATCCTTTTCTGAGAAGTTTGCTTCAATTTTTATCGTTTTTTCATCACCTTCGCAAAAAATGTACACTTTTTCCAAATTCAACCCTAGTTTTAGTCGACTTAAATTATCTTGCTTGACATCTAGCAAAGTTAAGTCCACCATTTGACACTTGTTATTAGGTGGGCTAATGACTACCTATTTCATTTCACTTGTACTTTCTTTGCTCTTTGCAAAGCTAGTCATATAACATCTGCGAGCTACTTACTGATCAGCTCGAAATTCCTCTATTCCTTTTGTCATAGGGAATTTCATCAACATGTGCAGAGTAGAGACTATGGCTCCTGCGTGATTCAGAAATGGTCAACCTAAAATTGCATTGTATGTGCTATTCAGGGTAGCCACAATCAAGAAGTTTAAATTGAGATTTTTTATCATTGACTAAATGCCTAAAGTTATCTTCAGGGTAATTGTTCCTTCCACTTGGACTTGCCTTATTGTAAAACCAATCAAAATACATGTATAAGGTTTGTACATGCTCTTTGAAATGTTAAGAACATTAGCAACATGCAAATATAAAATGTTAGTAGAACTTTCTTGATCAACAAATATCCTCTTGACTATGAAGTTGTGGACCAACACTTGGACGAATGCTAAAATTACCATTAGATCATCATGGTTTTGATCAATATCATCAAAATTCCTTTCCCTGAAACAGATAGACTTATATTACTCTTTCCTTTTTTCATTTTTTCCTTCCACAACCATTACAAACTAAAGGAGCATCTTTCTAGTATTCTTAGAGGTTCCACCTCTAGCGAAGCCTCTTGTAATATTTTTTACCGTCACCTAAGACTAGAGACTCATTTTCTACCTACTTTACCTTTATTCGAGTAGGTTGTTGTGAGCAGTCTCGCTACTTTGCACCATCTTTTTCTTTATCATTGCCCTTCCCTCGAAACTTCTTGCATTTAGAGAAGTGCTGCTTCTTACTAATGCCTCTATTAGTTCTTCAACATTACACAATCATTAGTGTGAGGCCCATAATCACAATGAAACTTTCAATATTTTGACTTATTTGTTGGAAGGAACTTTCTTCACTTTTGAAGGGGAAACTTCATTAATTCCACTACTCACATATCTTGAACAATGTGACTGATTAATGCATTCAGCAATTCATAATTATTATACCACATACATAGTGGTGCTCACTCTTACTTCTGCCTTTTATCCTTGGGTTGAACACTTTCCATTTGAATCCACTCAACCTGTCTTCAAGCAAGCTCTACTTCTTGTACATTTATGTATTTTTTCGATTGGGTCAAAAGTTTTGAAAAGGACAAAGCTAGCCACTTTGCTAGAGACAGGGAGAAGTGCTTTGATCGAAGGCCAGAATTAATTTGGTGTATTACCATGCCTTTGTTAAGTTCCTTAATTTTCGGAGGTAGAGTGTTGAAGCAAGCAAGGTACTTCTTCAATGTTTCATGTTGTCCCTATTGGAAATTTATCAAGGTTGTTGACATCTTTTTATGCTCTTTGTTGGTTGAAAGGTGAGTGGAAAATGCCTCATCCAACAGCCAAAAGCTGTTGATCAACTACCTCGGCAATATCATGAACCATTGTAAACCAACTTCCTTTAGAATAGTAGACAAGGCATGGCACATGATGGCATCTGAGGCCCGAGGCAATAGCATAGACACCCAAAAAGTCTCTAGATGCTTCTGTGGGCCTGTCGTTTCATCACAATGATTGATATGATTTCATCCAAGGATCAATACAATTTGTGGGGGTTGGGCATGCAGATTATGACTTGGGAGAATGTGTTTGGGAATGTTGATGATTTGGTATTAGATTGATGAGGGTATTTATCAAGGGGAATGGTTGGATTTGGGGCTTGCTCAAGTTGGGCAAGTATTTGGTGCAATTGGTGATTCTATGGTATAGGTGGGCTGTGAGGTAAAGCAAGCTGGGGGTGAGGGAAAGGGGCAGAGATAGGGTTGACCTCAATGAGAATAGGGCTTAATGAGCAAGGAGATAGTGGAAGAAGTCCTGGTTGGACTTGCACGTGATAGAAAGCTTCTAACTGTCCCTGCAATTGGTGAACTTGCTTAACCAACTTGTCATGCTCGAGTTCGACAATAATTCTATGAGCCATTTTTCTTCATCTGATCCCGACAAGACTCATCTCATGTTCTCTTGCAATGATGGCATTCTTCCAAGGATGGAACATGAGTATAATCGAAATGGGAGCGTCATGACATTCAAGTGGTTAGGAAGGCCATAGATAGCTTCAAATGACACTCTTTTGCTAAAACAAGCCAACTCTGAGGGTGGTAACCAATGGAGAAGCGATCTACTCAAAGAGCAACATTAGTCGTACACAACGAAACTAGCATGCTTATTGATAAGTGGAGAATATCCACATGTTCACAACGCATCGATGAAGTGAGCGGAATTCTTGCCTAATAATTGATGATGTAGTTATACTATTTCTACATATCTCTAAGCATACCAGTTGATGTTGAGGCCATTAAGAAATTATCTTCTTAAAATAAACTTGGTTGTGAAGCTTACAATCTCGTATGATCGTCCTAAAGTTTTTAGTCGTTTGGTCATAATCTTGAATCCTATGCTTTATCTCGTGAAAACTTAGGCTGTTCGAGCTTGGGTCGTTCGACTCATTGTCATTGTGTACATTGTTATGATGCCATTATCATTGTGTGCCAATTAATTATATCCATAGTACTTAAAACAATAGACATGGTGTAGTTTCAACACTAAACTGACGTTGCTCATTCAATGATCCAATACAACTCTCACAACCGCTCCCTGACCAAGGCTATTTTAATTACTATTCATTTTTGAAAAATTTGGGGGTGAGACAAATGGCATATCAGTGCAAGTTGCTTGTGCAGAAAATAGTTTCGAGTTTACAAATGTCAAACCTTGGTTTAAATATTAAGACGACAAGGGAAATTCTATGGCGCTTTATTTGCCGGCTTTATTAAACAAGACAATGTATTACGTATAGTTGGTTGCTAAGCTTAAGCTGTTGATGTGCTTTAATTTAAATTATGTTGCCACCTTATTGCAACCCAGAAATGGGCGGACAGTACGACGCTCTTCGATACAATCAAAATCATGTTTACTACATTTAAACCTTTTAGGTGTTTGTATTTTGTTGAATTGCCATACAGTGTTCACCGTTCCAAAACAACTAATGATAGTTACGCGTATTATTGTTACATTAATCTCATACTTGTGAAGAAAGTGTAAAACCTACACTTGAGAAAATAATATATTTTCATGTAAGGAGTTTTAATTTCTCTAATTATTACTCAATAATGCAAATGATTTTTCTGTGTATAAGAACCTATTATTTGTGTTGTTTCGATTACAATTTTTTTTTTACTGAATCAAATTCTTTTTAAAAAAATTCCTTGAAAATTTGATTAAGATATCTCAATTTGATTATATCTTTGCAATGCATTCAAATTTTCAAATCCTTCACGACACTCTACATCCATGCACATCCATGCATACTAAATTTGATGAGTTGTTCTTAAAAGGACTACCGAACAGTTTAACAAGAAGCGTGGCTCCCAGCCTACTATTAGAGAGAATTCATTTAATGTTTAAATTGGGCCAGCTCAGCCCATTAAGTTGTACTGAAATATGGATTGGGCCGAAGTAACAATTGCAAGGATAAAGGTCCAAATCCAATGCGATTGGCTTGAATGATTGCTAACTATATAGTTGACAAGAACTTGAAATGACTAGTGATTATTTTGGCAAAATAGGTCCCATGAAGTAAGCATTTGGGTTGGAGCTGTCCTATACCAATTTCCGCTTTATGACAGCCTACTAGAACATGGAAAAGCTTAGCTCTGGGCTAAACCGTTCACCTAACTTTCCCTCAAAAGCAATTTTGTGGAACTTCATGCTTTTTGACACTATCAATAGCCCTAATCCTTGGATGGTCGATGTATAACAAATAATCTAAGAAAACAATCGTTAAGCAAAGGTCAAGATTTAGGTTTAAGTTAAACGATCAATAGCACTAGATCATTGACTTAGGACATAGAATTAACCGTTAGAAAATTTAAATAAATTAACCTATTAATCATCATATAATTGGCATTATCTAGAATAAGTGTAAGTATCATAATCGTAATAAATATCAAGTGAAAATCTTACTCATGTTACTAGTATACTAAGATAAATAATCATTCATTATTAATTTAAAAATGCAATAATTAAAATATTCGTCATTTATATAAACTAATATTATATCTTTTTGTTAAATTATCTTTTTAATACTTATTAAAATTTTACGTGAGAACTAATTTGAACGCATTTGATAAATCACTTCTATTATATGTAATTAATTTTATTACATATACAATTTATTTTAACGTCGATTCTCATCCTCTATTAATTTTTCTCAAAGGAAGAGTTTAATTTTTGAAATGAAATATTAGAAAATTGGGATTAACGTGAATTCATATGAAAAAGCAGGTTTTCAACGGTTTGATTTTTTGGGTAAGCAATAAATATCATTTCTATGATTTTGTCTCTATTTTTATATAATTTAAAGTGCCTCAAGATAATCTTCCGTTGTAAACATCTTGAAGTGAGAAGTGCTTTCCCAAAATAAGCACACACGTGACATATGATTCCCTAACTTCATCTTACTTTTGCCTTCAGCAGGAAAAAGAAAATCTCTCCATTACAGAAATAAACCAAGAATCTGTTAGAACTGATTTGCTTGACGGAGTAATAAATAATAATCCTCAATATTAATGCCTAAAGAACATGATTTGTTTCATTCAAGGTCGTACCAAAAGCAAAATATCACAGCTCACAACTACACCGACACAAAATGAGATAGCAATCACAGTTCTGTCAAACAAACTTGTATTATTTCTGACTCCTTATCTTACGACTTTGTCAAATTCCATTTTGAACTTAATCAAAGGTTTCCCACTTTGTCGTTACCACAACCGACTCATCACATCTTAAATGTTGTTGTTGTTGCTGCTGCTTACGCATTTGCTCTGCCATATCCTTCTGCATTTTTGTAGATTTTTGAATGCTGGATCTCACTTGTCTCTCACATGTCGTATTGCTTTCCTTTCTGTGTGGAATGGAGTTTGGCTTTGGCATCTTCAACATATCAAGGATCTCAATGTGCTTTTGAACTCTCCTAACCTGTTGAGATAACCATTTCAGAAATTATAACGTAAATGACATAACTAGTAATTGCAGTGGCTGTCTGCATGTGCAAAAATTTCGACTTACCTGCTCTCTTCTTTGGATTTTCAGATCTCCTTCAGCAACAATTTCGTCCAACTTAATTAATATTCTCATCAAATTTTCTGTCAAATTCTCCACATCCATTTCTGCTACAATCCCACCTCCAGAAGCACTTGTTTCCAAAGCAGCAACCTAACCAATTTCTTCGAATTATAATTTATATTTTAATAGTCAAAAGAAATTCTCTGTTATAAAATTAGCTTTACCTGTTTGACAAATTTTTCCACCTCCAAGTTGATATCTGACAAGGATTTTAAAGTCTTCTCCTTGTTCTCGGTCTTCAACTTTTCTAATCTCCTGCTTTCTATACTCTCAATGTCCTCAACCAGAACTAGTTTTGATCCATCCTTTACTCTGACTATGTCAAGATACGATTTTGAATCTCTCTCTTTGTTCTTGAAAATCAACTTCTGTTCCTCAGGATGCAATCCAGTTGGTTCTGCCAACATTTTTTTCAATTCCCCTGCAATTGCAAATATATATATATATATATATATATATATATATATATATCTACCGTCAAATTGTAATCAAATTAAATAAATCTGGAAACCGCACACAAGAGGAGTATCTAAAGCTGCAATTACCGAAACTTGCATGAGAACTGATATGAATTTCATGATAGGATGAACCATACTTCACTTTGACTTGAATGGTGGAAACCGCAGCAGAATTTTGATTCATAGCTGAACTACGCTTCTGCACCACCATTCCTCCTGGCCTTAATTCCCATTCCGCCGTATTTGTGCTGCGCTGATCGCCTTTATCACCCCTTTTAGGCCGTGAAAACATCCGGTTAATCGTGGATTTCATTGTGTGTATCCTCTTGTTTACCTCTCAAAGCTTCAAGCCAATGAAAGATGATCTCTCTAAGCAAAATGGAACTGTGAAGTGGTACTTAGCTTGCAGAGGAGGAAAACCAGCAGAGAAGAAAGAACCTTTGACTTGAATGAAGTAGTAACTTGATGACAGTTGTGAGAGGAGAGAAAGTACATTCTTTTTTTCTTCTCGGAGGTCTCTAATAAGAAGAAACGAAACAAGAGAGAAAACGAAGGGGCAGCAAGAACAATCTATGTATATAGAGAGGGAAAAGATAAAATAAATAAATTACTGATAATCTTTGGTTGGTAGTATTTTACCCTTCTTCTTCCTCTTCCTTCAAATCATTCAATTGAATTACTTTTTTATGATTTCAATCCCCTCAGCATTTATTTTTGTGCTACATTACAGTCATTACCGGTCCATAATAAATTAGTTCCTAAATTTTTTAAGATTAAACGGTCATTATTAAATGTCATAACTGTATGATAGGCAGCTGTTAGTAATAACAGGCAACAGGTATAATTGAGCAATTCACTGATCCATGCCTGTTGATTTGTGTCCACACAAATATCAGAATGACAATTGAAATTGCATCACCACCTGTCTCTCAGTTTTTTTTTTAAAGGAAAAATCAAATCTCAACCCTAACTTGCAATGAAATCAATGTTTCTATGACTATAAATTCCGAAAAAAGTTATATTCTATCATTTTTGTCGGTTTCATTAGTAGAGACTCCTATAAGATGGACATTTATTTTTGTATTATCTCTTTCCTCAAGTCTACGGTAAACTATGTTCATATTAAGATCTTTCCAATACTACAAGGATTCCTGCAAACTGCAATACTGAGGTCTCATAGAGAAGCACTCAAATCACAGGCTGTTCTCTGCCATTATTCTTATCTGATAATTAAAAATTCAAAGGGAAAGAAAATTATTGTCTACCTCACTGCTCCTTCCAGGCGTTTAATCTGACAGGTTTTGTAGGCTTGATTACATAACTAAGAAGAATAGTTCCAATACGTTTTTAAATGTTTGGGGTGCAACCTGCTGCCATCTGTAAATAACTGCTAGAAACTTATTTGAAGGAAAAGAAACGATAACAAATCTAATTTATACCTCTAGAACAAAGAATATGATGTACCCAGGATAGAATCCCCGTGATAATTTAGTCAAAAATGAAAAATTTAGATATCATATCATGTAAGACCTCAAACAGCATGTTTGACTAGGATGGCGATTTTAAAGCCTCCATAACATGTATTGCTTAATGTTGGAAGCAGAATAATAATAAAATGAGGCTAAAATTGCACTCAAATGCCAAATAGCACTGGTAGTCTGTGTAGCAAGTATTTAGAAGAAACCAGCTTTCTTCCCCTTTGAACAAGCCTCTGATAAACATCTAGAGAAACAAAAAACATTAGATATAATGAAATATAACTAGTTTATTGTCACATCTTATGACAGGTTATCTACATCAATTTGCTTCTTGCCAAGTTACAAATTATGTCATAATTTAGGAGGAGAATTGGCTTGCAAATGATGCAACAATCACTTGACCAAACCTTAATTAAAGATGACAACAACCAAATAAGCAATCAGTCAGAAAATCTTGAAAAAAGATTGTTATCAGAACTTGAAAATTATGCAGCCAAGGACTTAACTTATGAGCACGTCAAAAGCAAGAAACTCACTGTGACGAAATCAAGTGATGACTTGTATATTCCACACAAGTGGCTGTTCTACTGCAAGATTGCATAACTCAACACCTAATATATCAACATTTTTTGCCCAATCCCAACATGGCTTTGGTGGAGACTACTCTATCCAGCCATTGAAGCACAGAACAGATATTATGATAGAAGCCTTCGAAATTGACATGAAATAATATTTCCCTGTGAACCCCGACATATACTGATAACCCAAACGTTTCCAGAAATCCCATTGATATCCAAATAATGGGGGGAAAAAACACAATAGGAGTATACAAAAGACGGACGGACAAATTGAAGGAAACATAATAAGACGAATTGGATGAGTTTTATGTACCAACCAATGAGGTAACCAAATCCCAGAAAGAAGGTGATGATACCACATTTGGGCCGACAAAGGAGAATGGAAGCACAAGCGAGTAACATAGGAACGAGGAAATGGAGGTTGGAAGAAAAGCCAAAGGAAAGGTAAGAGAGGAGAGCACCGGTGGCGGCGGAACATAACCAAAGAATCTCAGTCAGAGTGGCTCTTCCACTGGTGAACATAACCAGTTCATATATTTCGCTTTTTCTCCGTAAGGTGTATTATAATTACATCTAATAGGTACCTGATTTTTTGCCTTGGGATGTTATCCAGTCTAGTAGTTATCCAGAACTTCCCCAACCGCCCCAAAGGACACGGTATTTGCCTCTGATTTTGACATATAAAGCTTGATGAAATTTAACATTTCAAGTTAGCTAGTATTGTTTCAAATCAACGACTTCTGTATTTTTTTTGTCATTACAACGCAGGGCCACGGAGAGGGGAGGGGAATATCTTATTTTTCTATTTCAACTTGCTAGCTCCAGCAAATGGTGAACCCAATAAACTGGCTGCCGTTAAGGAGTATAGGAACATGTCAATAAATAAACCTACAGCGGAGAAGTTTACACTTTCGAGTCCAATAAAAAACAACCCCGTGTGTAAGAAAATGAAGAACAGAGAAGAAGAATTGTCCAGAAAGATGGAAAAGAAACTGTTCTCTTATTGATTGAAGATGAAAATATACACAGCCAACTATATACTATTACAAAAGAATTTTCTAACAACCTACAAAAGAGAAAATACATTATTATCCTTCCATACTGCTCAGCCAATAGAAATAACATAAAAGAAATTATATGAGAATAAAATCAGCCTTATTTAATAATGGACACGTTCCCTTTACTTGAATGTGGTGTTTTATGCTCCAATACCCCCCCCGCAAGATGGAGAGTGGAGGTTGAGAACTCCCATCTTGGATAGGTGAGAATGAAAAACAACAGAGGGCAAAGCTTTAGTCAAAAGATCAACCAACTGTTTGGAGGTTGGAACATAAAAAGTTTTGATGCTACCCTCTTGAATCTTGTCACGGATCAAGTGACAATCAAGCTCGATGTGTTTCGTCCTCTCGTGGAAGACGGGGGTTGGCAGCAATATGGATGGCAGCCTAGTTATCACAGTGCAAGGCAGCGGCTTAAGGATGAGAAACCTGGAGAGCAAAAATAGAAAATGCAACCAGGTAAGCTCACAACATGTAGCTGCCATCGATCGATACTCAGCCTCGGCTGAGGATCGAGGAACAACGGGCTGCTTCTTCGATTTCCATGAAATCAATGATGAACCAAGGAAGATGCAGCACCCAGTGACTGAGCGTCTGGTGTCAGGACAGGAGGCCCAATCTGAGTCACAAAAAGCAATGAACTGAAGAGAGGAGGAGCTGGGTAAAAGTATTCCTTGACCCGATGCAGCTTTTAGATACTTGAGGATTTTCTGAGCAGCACGGAGATGAACATCAGTGAGGGCAACCATAAATTGACTCAAAGTTTGCACACTGTAACAAATGTCAGGTCAAGTAATTGTAAGATAGAGAAGACGACTAATCAATCTTCTATACATACTCGGGTCTGTTAAAGGTTGGCCATAGGATTGAGTGAACTTGAGGTTTTGGTCCATGGGAACCTTAGTAGGTTTGTTGCCCGAATTTCCAGAATCAGCTAAAATGTCCAAAGTGTACTTTCTTTGACATAAATAAATACCTTTAGAAGAGTGGGCAATCTCAATGCCAAGAAAATACCTCAAAGGGCTGAGGTCCTTTATCTTAAATTTGCTATCAAGAAAGACTTTCAAATGGCTGATAGAATTAATGTCATTGGTGGCTACAAGTATGTCATCAACATAGACTAGTAAAGCTGTGAAAGAACCCTTATCTTCCTTTGTGAAGAGGCTATAATCAGCCTTTGATTGTGAAAAACCATATGCAAGTAATGATTAAGAAAGTTTAGAGTACCATTGCCTCGATGCTTGCTTGAGACCATATAAACTCTTTAATAGTTTGCATACTTGAGTA
>JANHAO010016382.1:0-14403 GCA_026873985.1 Saraca asoca | reverse complement strand
TGATATAAATCAGATACAAGTGTATATCAATCTCCAACGAGATAAGGGCAAGATCTGTATTCATTCCGCATTCTTTAATCTTTAAATGTTTGAATTGGGACCGACATATACATTTACTATTTTATGTCTTCTATTTCCTCTTGAAGGGAGTTTTTTAGAAACTATGTAAGCAAGTAGTCCAACCAAAATCTGAAATCAAATTTTTACTAATTGAATATATAAAATCCATTGAAAGATGTTCATTTTCTTGGAACCAAATGTTTTTATCAAACATAATTCCCATAAATCAAAACTTTTATGAAAACTCTTTCACAGATTATCCTTGTGAGAGGAAAACATATATTTCTTAAAATAGCTTTTTCATAAATATGAAATTTTTTATAAATAAAATATTTCAAAACATATTTCTTTTCTTTAAAGAATTATTAATTGGATCCAGATAATTCCAATAGGTAACCAGAACCGATCAAATCACCCCTATACCATCTACAATGGTAATAAGTTATATAATTTAATTACACCCTCCCCCTTATTGCTCCAACTATCATCTGGTAGTCACAAATACACCTTAGGGTTTCTTGAGATTATCAGGAACACATCAAATTATCAATAAAATTTTCCACTTTCATCTACACATCCAAATTGTAAAACTTACAGTAACTAAAATTACTCAGTAAGCCATAATTCATACAGTAAACTAGAATTTATATAACAAACAGAATTCATGCAGCAACCCAGAATCAATACAACAATCAAAATTTATATAGCAAAATAAGATCAATATAGCGACCAGAATTTATTCAGTAAATAGTACACCAAAATTTATACATACATGGAAAACAGATTATTAACTCACATTCAAATTATAAAATTTGTAGGGATTCAAGCATTACAAGTTCTATAATTAATCAAGAACTCATTAGAATCAAAAGTTTCAATAAATTTTTCAATTTCATCTACTACGCATATTTAAGTGTCTACACAATTTTCTTGATAGCTTTTAATCCGAGTAATATGAAATAAAACTAATGATCTAGGATTACTCATCATATTTCATAGTGTCATCTGCCAACTCGTCACTGGCTGGAATGCTGCTGGCAGCTAGAATCCATGGTTGGCTGAACCAGCTAAGAAATAGAGGAGTCAGGGGAAGCTAAGTTGCTACAAACTCATCTAGCTGGGAAATATGTCCAAAGAGAAGAAAAAGGCATCCATCAATGAAGAGATGACTGGACGGCTACCAGAGCTAGCATGGCTGAATGGTTAGCTTTGCTAGCAACTATAGAATTTCCAAGGCTAGCTAGCCGAAGAGCGAGAGACAACAAAACCCCACAAGCAACTCCTGATGGCACGTCGGGACTGAGGAATGGCTAGATGCATGCCGACAATATGAAAAACTCTGGAAGATTCCAGAGCAGGCCAGACAAATCCAAAAAGAAGAGGAAGGCTTGAGAGAGAAGAAGAAGCCAGGGGCTTGCTTGTTTGGGGGGCACCAACTGGTTTGGGCCCCCTTTTTATAAATAAAAATTATATTTATATTTTTCATTTTGGCCCCCAAATTCTGCACTACCTTACATTAAGGTCCAAAATTTTTTTGTTGCCTTAAAAAAGAACTAACATCCACAAATCTTTTTAATTTAGTCCCTTCTAATTTTTCAATATAGTCATTTTTAAATTTAAATTTTATTTTTAATTTTTTTATTTTCATAAATTTTTTTAGGTGTTACATTTAGACTTCTATTCCGTCATTTTGTTTGCTTGTACCATTATTACCATATTTAATGCATGCATTTTCCTATAGCCACCAACATGGCAATGATTGAGCCTTATTATTTGTTGGACCATTGGATCGAGGGCAGATGATTAGTTTCTAAATCAAATGGCGAGGCCATCTAAGTTATATAAGGTAAGGAAACCCTTTTTTCCTCTTACTTTTGAAAGCTGATGCTCTGCCTTTTGCTTGTTTCTCAAGTTCTCAAGCAGTCAACACTATTCCAGCTTCATCAAGTTTGTCATAGTAGTCCCTAGATTTAGGTTACTGGAAATTGACCATTTTGTTCGCAATCTATCTCACTTCATTTATATAGTAAGTTTTTAACACTTCCTTGGTTCTAAGCTTCTGCTTTTCACTAGTGTCTTGCTTTTGTGGGTTTTTAATACTTTGTTGCTTGGAAAGTTTGGTGTGTGCTTGTTAGTTACTAGGACTTTCTGTATGCTGATTGATTCTATTATATGTTTGTTTGCATTCCTTCTGTTGTTTTTGGAAACTAGCATGCCATCTGTTTGGTAAAATGCTTGTAGTTTAAGGTCACAGATTGTAGAGTCTAGCTTTCTATCTATTCCCCAAGTTTAGTGACCTGACGAGCTCATTAGTTGAGTCCCCCATGTTTTGAATGGTCTGTCTTAGATGTGGTGATGAGGCATATATGACTTGCTACATAGGAGATTCCCTATCTAGCAAATAGAAGTTTTAATTTTTAGGAATGGTCTGCTTGAAGTAACCTGACTATTCGTCCTTCTATGTAGATGGCTGTAGCTCATAAATGCTGAGGTCACCATGTAGGGAGTGCTGTTGAGCTTGATTCTCTAGCTTGGGGGCAAGAAGTTGGTGTGTGGCATAGATGAAATGACCTCTAGGAGTGGCAAGGTTATCGAATAGTTTGTTGCTTGACCTAATCCTAGTGAGGGCCAACAAGTCACTAGGAGTGAGAGGTTTCCAGATCGCATGATGTTTAATCATCGCTCTTCAACCATCAGGCTGGATGAGCTTAGAAATATAGCTGAATCATATCACTTCCTAAAGGGTTGCCATTTCATGGCACCTTCCCTTGACAACCATGCAACTTATCCTTCTTTAGGGTTTGTTATTATTAGCACCCACCATCTCGTTGCTGGGCTAAGGTTCCTAGTTTATCCCTATATCGTTGATCTACTAAACAAACTAAAACTCTACCTTTTCTAGCTGACTCTAAATTCTTACTCCCAGCTTACCTCCTTTGCACTTGTTTACTTAAGGAATAATCTCCCACCACCATTTGTAAGGGTTCTTTGTTATCTCTATAGCATTAGGAGCATGGGTCAGCAAGATGGCATTTATTATCTTTCAGCTTGGTAGATCGAGTATAAGAGGATTTTGCCGCGGGGGGATGCCAAGGGCAAATTTAATGTGGGGAACTACAAGATCCAATGATTTTATGTCTCTTGCCTATCTCTGCATCATCTTCGTAATTTTAATTTCATCCTTACTCTTGGTAAATGAGCAGAGGACATGCAAGCTTCCATGAATTCACGTACTTATATTTTTTTTTCTGACATTCTATTTTATTTTATAGATGGGGCTTGCAAAGAGAAACCAATTCTTGGGGCTAAAGTGGTTGAAGTGTTGGACTAGTTCACTACTGTGAATGATCTTAAAAAAGACCTCAAATTTGATAGGGATCTCTTACGCTCACACAAGCTTACTTCAGCTTTAAATATCAAACTTATTAGAGAGAGTAGTGCTCACCAAATTAGGGAGATTGGCCCAGCAAACTTTCAAGATTACAAAAATATGGTGAAGCTCATCCTCTAAAAGCCATCAACCCCTCATTCCACTCATTCTATAGATCGTGCTGCTGTCATTACTTCATCGATTCCTGATGTTACTACAGCCCCCACTGCTACAAGTCAATATTCTCTAGCCTTGGCAATAGCATCCCCTAAGTGTTGGTTCCCACCTCGCATCCTGAGGTGGTTGAGGAGGTCGAGGTCACATCCCCATTTGAGCCCTTTGCCAAAAAGCAAAGAGTAGACAAAAGGAATCAAGTTGTTACCATTTCAAAATAGGTGGCACCTGAGGTCGAGGCCGAGGAGTGACCTGTCAATCTTGGTCTAAAGATAGAGGAGTACTTTGATTTCCTCTGGGAGAATGTGGATCAGATCCTAGGGTCCCATACCAGGATATTAGAGTCAGAGGAGTGCTTGAGTGAAGGATTGATGGGCTATATAGCTCATTATGGCCTACTGGTAAGTAGAGTCCTTTCACCTTGATTCTTTTGCCTTTTTGTAATCTAAATTGACCATTTGATTTTTCAGAGCATGCTGGGGACTATAAAGCTAAGGGACGAGCTCTTAGCTTGAGATGAGGAGAAGGAAAGACTTGAGGGTAACCTGGCTACTATAACCGTCGAGGCATTGGAGCTAAAGGAGAGAATAAGAAACACTAAGGCTGCCGCGATAAATCATGAGGCTATCATGTCAAACCTCAATAAAGTAATTGATGAGCTGACAAGAATGAAGGGCAAATTGGATGTAGCAATGCAACAAGCTGAGGCTGTTGAGAAAAAGTATAAGGTGGCCAAGGAAGAAATTGCTCTGGGAAAAGAAGAGGTTACTCGGGGTTAAAGCGGAGACCATTGCGTTGGTTGCAAAAGCGAAAGAAAATATGGAATCTAAAACCAGTGCCTCCTTCTTGTACACTTTGTAGGAGAAGCACCTGAAGATGGACTTCTCCTTTTTTGGTAGGGATGTTCTTAAGGCTATTAAGGGCTTTAAGGAGGCTGGGAAGGCCACCTCTTCCAATAAGGGTGCAGAGTTTGCAGTTAGGATTTCTCTTACTAAGGGTTTTATTCAAAGAGAAAGCAACTCATAGCTCATGAAAGCCTTTGATGATCAAATGATGGATGACCTACTCACCCCATATGTTAACCAGTTATCCCATAAGAGCTTAGCTTCTAAGGACCAAACTTCTTAGGCCATGATTTTATGTAATTTTGAATTTCATTCTTGAACTTTATGTAAATTTATCTCATTGAAGGAGGTGTTAAATGAAATTTTTATAATATTCCCACTTGGTTTTTATCAGTTTCCATAGTTTAATGCTCAATAGGCTGCATATAATAGCTAGCAAATCATGATTTAACAAACATTAGTTAAGTTAAATACTAAGTAGGTCACAAATGATAACATAGAGGTTAATATAAATGGACCTTAGCTAAAGACTTGATAAATTTATATGAAGATGAGTGCCCAGTAGGTCGCATGAAAGCTATACCTCAGCAAGCATGAGTTAAATGCCCAGGTCGGTCACATGAATGCACCTCAGCTAGCATCCCATGACTTTGTCAAGATGAATACCTAGTAGGTCACACCTCAGCTAACAATGAATTGCCCAAGTAGGTCACACCTCAGCTAGCAAACCGTGACAATGTATACTTGTCAAGTTCAATGCTCAGATAGGTCGCACCTTAGCTTGTAATGAATTGTCCAATAGGTCATGCCTTAGCTAGCATTCCATGACTTTTTTTTAGCTTGTTTCTTATATAATGCTTTGTTGAGATTTTATTCAAAAATTTAAAAACATAGACATAAAGATTTAAGGAAAAACTTAAGTTCTTTTATTAATTCTTGAATATTATAGGATTATAAGGGCAAGCTAAAATCTCTATTGGCAGTACAGGTATAGATGCTCAGTATTCTAAGCTCGAGGAACTTCAACCCTGTTCATATTCATCAGGTGATAAGCTCTATTTCCTAAGTTTTCCTTGATTATGTATGAGCCTTCCTAGTTTGAACTTAGTGTCACATCATTGGCCTTGCGAACTCCAAGAAGAATAAGGCACAGTATAAGATTACCAATGTTGTAGTTTTGAACTCACCTTTCAATTATAATATTTCATGACCTGTTGCTGATAGGTCATGACCCTGAGGCAAGCTATTTCTCTTGTCTCTTCTACGAGGTTGAGGTTTGCAGTGGGCAGCTAATCGTTATCCTTTGGATTAAATGTAGCTCATTGTTGTGAAGTCATTTCAAATTCTATTAGGATCATGGCCTCGGATCCATACAACATTGAGAAGGGAGTTTCTCTTGTGGTGCTATGAGTTATGGTTCTATAAGCCTAAGGCATCTTTTGTAGCTCATATACCCATGCTTCATTTTTGGCCTCCAACCTTGTCTCCAAGATCTATTTAATGATCTTGCTGATAGCCTTAACTTATCCATTGGCCTAAGGATAGTCTATAGTTGATAAGCTTTTCACAATTTTGAGATCGTTGCAGAACTTGATGAACTACTCACTATTAAACCGAGTCCCGTTGTTAGTCACGGTTTGCTAATAGACTCTAAACTTGCAAATAATATTGGTCCATATGAACTTTTCAATCTTTGCAGAAGAGATTTTTGCCAGTTCTTTTGCCTCTACCCACTTAGTGAAATAATCAATAGTGATTAATGCATGCTTGCACTTCCTATGACCTATTGGGAATGGTCCAATAAGGTCCATGCTCCAAATCTCAAAGGGCCATGGATTGACCATCTATCATAGGTAGGTTGGTGGGGCTCGTGGGACCTTCACAAACTTTTGGCACTTGTCACACTTTCTCACAAGGTGAATGGCATCTTGCTTCATTATTAGCCAATAGGATCCTTGATGGAGTGCTTTTTGAGCTAGAGATAGCGCCCTAGCATGATTTTTGCAATGGCCGATGTGAATTTCCTTCAAAATGATGTCACAATCATGACCATCTATGCACCTTAAGAGTGTAGTTAAGAATCCTCTTTTATATAAAATGTTGTTATTTATACAATATATGGTTACTCAAGCTTACAAATGACATGCTTCCAACTTGTCTTCTGGTAACTTGCCATCTTATAGGTAATCTAGAATTAGACCCATCCATGAATCCTGTGCCACAAAAATTGCCATCATAGCATCCTTTTGATTCGTGCTTGGTGATGGAAGAAACTCCATTGGGATTGCCCCTAATAAATCTACATCCCTGGTTGTGGCCTAACAAGCTAATGCATCTGCATGTGTGTTCTAAGCTCATGGAATCTAGTTGACCTTGCAACACAGGAAAGAGCCAAGTAGTTCCTAAAACTTTTGAAGGTAGATGGCTATTTTGACCCTTTCATCTAATATTCACCTCGTATGTAATAGACAATGAGCTGGGAATCACTAAATATCCTCAAATTTTTAGCTTACATCTTTTTTTCCAGACGGAGCCCTACTAACAATGCTTCATACTTTGCTTCATTATTCATGGCTTGGAAGCCAAATCTTAATGCACAAAGGATTTCATATCCTTATGGGCTGATCAGAAGCACTTCTACCCTAGCCGTTTGCTCTCTTGATGGTCTGTTAACATACAATTCCTAGTATGGACACTTTGTAGCCTCTGCTTCCTTTTCCACAGGCCCTATGGACTCTGCAATGAAATCCATCTAGGCTTGCCCCTTGATTGCCAGTCTAGACTTGTACTCAATATCAAATTGGGCCAACTCAACTACCCACTTAAGTAGACAACTTGAGGTATCCATTTTTTACAAGATTTGCTTGAGTGGGAATTGTATGAGCACCTCTATGCTTTACACCTAAAAATAAGGTTGTAGCTTCCTTGATGCAATCATGAGGTAGTAGGCAAGCTTCTCTATTGTTAAGTACCTTGTTTTGGCATTTAGCAACCTCTTGCTAACATAATAGACTAGGAATTGAGCTCCACCTTTTTCTCGCACCAGGGTTACACTGAGAGCATGTTGAGATACTCTCAGGTAACTGATCAACTTCTCACCTTCCTTTGGTTTGGACAAAAGAGGAGCTCAACCCATATACTCCTTCAGTTGTTGAAAGGCAATCTCGTATTACTCAGTCTACTTAAAGCATTTCACTTTCTTCAACACATCAATGAAGGCGATGCACTTGTCCATAGCTTTCAAAATGAACTTGCTGAGTGCTATGACTTGACCATTAAGGCTCTACACATCCTTGACTTCGATCGAGGATCTTATATCAATGGGTACCTTAATTTTGTCCAGATTCGCTTCAATTCCCCTGTTATTTACCATGAATTCAAGGAACTTTCCCAAAGCCACTCCAAACACACACTTGTGTGGATTCAGCTTCATTTGATACCTTCTTAGAATTTGGAACATCTCCCTCAGATCACGAACATGGTTGGTGGCTTGTTTAGATTTCACCAACATATCATCCACATACATATCCATTGTTTTTTTGATTTGTTCCTTGAATATCATATTCACTAACTTTTGGTAGGTTGTCTCCATATTCTTTAATTTAAAGGGCATCATTTTATAACAATACAACCTATGGTCAGTGATGAATGAGGTGTGTTCCTCATCTTGTGGTTTCATGGGGATTTATTGTACCTTGAGTAAGCAGTTGGTGACCAATAGTTGTATCCACGAGTTGATCAATCCTTGGCAGGGGGAAACTATCCTTCAGACACACCTTATTAAGGTCTATGAAGTTAATGTAGGTTCTCTATTTCCCATTCTTCTTTTTCACAAGCATAAGGTTTCCTAGTTCTTGGATAAACCTATTGGCTAGAAGTTTATGCACCTTTTCCTTAAGAGTGACACAATGCTCAGCAATCATAGGTCTCCCTTTTAGTAAACTAGGTTGTGAAGAGGGCTGATATTGAGCTTATGTGATATAACCCTAAGGTCAATCCCCACTATGTCTTTATAATTCTAGGCAAAGACATCTAGATTCACCTTAAGAAATTTGGCTAGCTATATTTTCACATCTGGAGATAAGCTTTTTCCAAGCTTGAGGCATCTCTCAGCATCTACCTCACTGACTATATGACTTCGAGCTCTTCTACTGGGCTAGTTGCTCTATCTGCATCCACCTTGCAAGGATCAAGGTTGTGGCTAACCCCTATTGTGTTCTTAGCTCATGGTTGTCCACTAAAAACCATATTAACCTTTTTTCCTTTCACCCCGAGCTTGATTGTATCTTTATAGCAGTGTTGGGCTATATGTTGTTTAATTCACACATATCTAACTCTATTGGGTGTCGGGAATCTGATGGTTAATGTCCTGGTTGACATAACCATGTCTAGGTCATTCATTGTAGGTTACCCCAACACTATATTATATGCTGAGGGATAATCTATAATTAGGAAGTCTACTAGGACAATAGCTTGGCAATCTGAATCTCCTAGAGTAATGGGGAGCTTGATCTGGCCTATTGGTAATATTTCATCTCCTATGAAGCCATACAAAGGCTTAAGGGAAGGCTTCAACTGGCTCATGCTCAATCCTACCTGCTTGAAACACCTCTTGTACATAACATTCATTGAGCTGTCAATATCAATCATTATTCTTCACACCTCAGCATTGTTAATTCTATCTCGGATGACCAATATGTCATTAAGGGGAGAATGTATTCCCCATGCATATTCATCTATGAAGGTGATGTCGTCTGAGGTCATCTTGGCTTTCTTGGCGAGTCTTTCATATTTACTATGACCCATGAGCAGGATGTGGTTTGCCTCTCACACATAGCAATCAGACAATCTGTTTGAGGTTCCTGCAATGTGAGTCCCATCATGAATGGTGAATATATTCCTCACTGATGGTACCTCCTCTTATTTAGAGGTCCTTTGGTGCTTGTGCTACATTGGTTGATGGGGTTGGTGAGGTCATTGTCCCAAAGGTCACACCATATAGTCCCTCAAGCAACCTCTTTTGATGAGATCCTTAATGGTATCCTTAAGCACCTAACACTCTGAAGTATTATGCCTGATTTTATTGTGATAGGCATAAAACTTATCTCTATTGTTCCTAAACCTATTTGAAGCCCTTAGGGGTTTAGGCTTTTTGAAGCTCTCCCTGTCTTTCTTTGTTGTAAAAATCCTATTTGGAGTATCTGATAGGACACTATAGCTATCGTGGCAACCTTGGCACTAAGGTCACTCACTCCTAGCCTTTTTTGGGCTCTGACTATCAGAGCCATCCTTCTGATCCTCTTTGCTACTCCTGCCATTACTTCTCTCTTTACTCTGGTTGGAGCTATTTGTCTCATCCTTCTGGTTAGACTTCTTTGGGCTAAAAGTCTCCTCCCACCTGATTTTCTTGGCTGCTAACTTGTAGAATTCACCCAAGTCCCTCACTGGAGACTTGTATATACTCTCATATAGTTTTCCATCCTTGTAAAGTCTTGCCAAGATCACTGTCAGGATGATTTCATCTAAGTGATTCTATATATTGCTAACTTCATGCCTGAACCAGGTGATGTAGTCTTTCAGTGATTCATTTTTCCACTGAAAGACTATCGTAAGTTAGCAGGATGGTGTGAGCTGCCTTCTCAGTGCCTTATACTGGTTGATGAATCTCCTCTAGCATTCTTCCTAACTATGAATGTAGTGAGCTGGGAGACTTTTGAGCCATGTCCAAGGTATCTCTCCAAGGGTGGTTAGGAAAATGTGGCATTGGACCAATAGATTGGTCATTTGAAGATCCATTTAAACATTGAACGCATCTAAGTGATTATATGGGTTATTGTTCCAATTATACTACAGGATGTTTGGGATCTTAAACCTACAAGGAAGAGGCTCTATCTTAATCTTCCTAGTGAATGGTGTCCTTTCCTTATAACGATCTTGATGATCATAAGCCAAAGGGCATTTTTCTAACTACAATACCCTCTAAAGCAGCTTTTCTACCATCGAGTCTTGTGCCTTAGATCAATGACTGGTGGATCAATGGCTCCTTTCACCTCCCTAGTCATGGGAATGGTGATCTAAGGCTATATGCCTGTTGTTGTGCTTATGACCTAATGAATAATGATCTAATCTATGTCCTCGATTGGTCTTGTTTGAGCTTCTTTCTTGATGTGAGCCCTTACATCACTGATTATCTCTATTATCATCTTTGCAAGCTCGATGGACCTTTGACCTTAGCTATGAATTGGAAAAGCAAACTAAACTACCTTATTGATATTCTTCTCCAACTAGCCTCTCCTACTAAGCTCTTGGTTGCTGGAGTTCTCTTTCAAGTGCAGGGACCTCAACTTGTCTTCACGCACCCTAGTATTATGCCTGAGCCAGCACCTTAACCACATCAACCAACTCCTTCACCATGTTTTCAAGCACTTCTTGACACTGGTGCCACACTTACACTCTATCAGTCCTAAGAACAAAAGCAGTAGGCTGGCGAGGGGTCAATGGAGCCATGCCAATGGCAGCACCTGTAGTGGGGACAGCAAAGGTGCTTGCCACAAGAAGGATTGGGCCCCTAATTGGTAACATTTCCTATTGTTGTTCCACATGACCTTTAGGCTGGCCAGTGGTAACGTTTGTACTCCTAGTGGTTCTTTCTCTAGCTATTGTAGTCGCACAATAAATTGAAGAGAGAGAATGCAATTTAGGGTCCTCTTTCTAGTGCTAAAATTTTGACAGTGAAATCCGATCAACCCACGCCCAGCAACCCCAATTACAAGTTATGAAGGCAAATTTGCAAGGAAGAGAGAGGAAGAGAAAAAGAACAAGGGACAGTAAGAGCTTTTTAATGTGGTTCAACCAAAAGCAAGCTTTTTATCCATGGTTATATTATTTTTTAGTCTTTTGCTTAGTTTTTTAGTATCTTGTCAGTATTGTCTCTCTTTTACAATGATTTTAACTCCTTTTTTATAGTAGCCAGGGAGTTACAATGTATTCCATAATGAAAATGTATCATAAATTAGTTATGAAAGTAAATAATAGATTCCTATTAAATAAGCAATTAAATGGTCTTCTCTAAATTAATGGTTGGGAAGGCATGCTTTGAGCTGTGAGCTAGACCTTATCCTTAATGGCCTGAGGTTGTTGCTTTGACCTTTGTTATTACTTGAGTTCATATTTGGAGACCTGATGCTTTGCTCCTATGATCTCAACCCTAGTTGAGCTAGGCTTGTCCATTGAACTTTTATTAAGCCATTTGTGTGGTTCCAAAAATACCCACAGCCGTAGCATATTTTGTTACTCATTTTATTTTTTTGAACACCATATTTTAATGACTTAACTTTCTTGATGGATGAAAGTTTCCAAACTTGTTTTGAGATTTTAGCTTTCAAACGGGTAAGCTTATCTTCATGACTATGTACATATTTTATTCTTTGGATTTTGAATATGAATTGTAAATGAAGTTTTATTTTTCTATGGGATTATCAACTCACTGAGTTTCTATAAAACTAACCCATTTTTTTTTATATATATATATATATATTCAGAGCTCAAGGATACTCCTATTGTCCCTCCTCATCACACTAGTTTAGGATCTGCTCACTAATTGAATAGACCACCTTCTGCGGAGTTTAAAGGTATATTAATGGTGAAGACCATGGCAATTGATAGAAATGTTGTGTGCATGTATTTTGATTGATGAGTGCCCAGTAGGATGTAGATTTGTATAATCTGGGCCAGTGTGATTGTTGCATTATTATATAGGATATGGTAAGCATATGGCCATTGTCTATTGTAAAGGCATTGAGCCTGGTGTCCAAAAAATAGAGAAAATTCTATCAAATTTTTGTTAGAATATGATATATGAATATTTGGTCATGTACCAATATCATTATGGATCTTTGTTATGCTATGTTGATTGGAAAAGAGTTTGCATTGTTAGGCTTATAGATGGTTTTCTAACGGTGATCTTCTACGCTGGTCGCATTCCGTAGATTAGGGTATGACATCTAAAAACAACCTACAATACCCAAAAGGGTAAATGGACAATCAATGAATTAATTTCATTGTAAGTTAAATAGAAATGAAAGTGAAGAAAGGTAAGGTTTTAGAATGTCAACTTTATTTCCCGCAGCTCAACTTTAAAATAAGGAATAAGAATGCATCAAAGAACAACAAAGGGAAGTCGACCTATGAAAAAAAGAATGGTGAAATGAATGAACAAGGTTACAAGCCTAAGAAAACTCAATTCAAGGGAAATTATAGGTTCTATAAGAAATATGGCACAAGAAGGCAAACTGCTTTAAATAGAAGAAATAGGTTAAGGAAAATAAGAAAGGTACCCCTTTAACTTCGGTATGTTTTGAATCAAATACTATTAATGTGCCATCAAACACTTGGTGGTTAAATATGGGTGCTATTATTCATGTGATGAATTCTTTATAGGCATTGAGAAATCAAAGGAAGCCAAGTGATTGAAAGCTGATTGTCTGACTTAAAAATGGTGACTATTAGTCATGTATTGGAACTTAAAAATATTATTTATGTACCTTTTATGAGGAGGAACTAATTTTCTATATTTGCTTTAGATCATGATGGTTTTTTATGTCGTTTTGGGAACGGAAAATTTGATTTACTTTATAATTCATGTGTGGTTAGTTTTAGTGCATTCTATGATGGATTGTACAAAATCAATTTGGACCATAATTTTGCCAACTTGGTTAATATAGTGATTGGAAAGAAAAGAAGTAGGACTAATGAGAGATCTTTAATGTTGTGACACAAACATCTAGGAAACATTTTCAAAGAGATGATGTAAAGACTCATAAAAGAAGGGTCCTACATAACCTAGATTTCTCAAACTTTGACACGTGTAGATTATATCAAGGAAAAACTCCTTGCTAGATCTAGAAAGGAAAAAAGAAGCAAAAACTAGGATACCCTAGAGTTGATCCATATTGACATTAGTGAACCTATTATGCTTATAGTTATGGGTGGTTATAAATACGACATCACTTTTATTGATGACTATTCTAGATTTGGATGGGTGGAGCTAGTCAATGAGAAATCTAAATCACTGGATGCCTTCAAGTCATTTAAGGCTACAATTAAAATCAAACTAGGGAAAAAAATTAAAATGTCAACTTTGACAAAAATGGTGAGTATTATGTCAAGTATGATGAGAATGGGAAACCCCATCCTTTTGCCAAGTAACTATAGGAGTGTGGGATTGAGGCTAGTTATACCATGTTCGGAACATTGAAATAGAACAATATTGCAAAATAATAATAATAATAATAAAGAAACACTCATGGACATGGTGAGATGCATATTAGTTCATTTGTCATTGCCAGAGTTCTTGTAAGGTGATGCTTTGAAGACTAATGTGTATGTTTTGAATCAAGTTCCAAGCAAGTTAGTGCCTAAGACCTTTTATGAATTAATTCATGGGAGAAAGCCTAGTTTGAGGTATTTTCATGTTTGTGGTCGTAATGCAAATGTGAAACCATATATCCCCTATTCTAAGAAACGTGATTCAAAGACTATTTCTGGATATTTTATTGGCTATTGTAGTGGCTCCAGAGGCAGCAATTTTTATTGTCCAACTCATTCTTCTAAAGTTATTGAATCAAGCAGAGCTATTTATTTTGAAGATGAGTTAGATAGAGGGAGTTAGGTACCTGATTGGTTGTTGAGGCCAATCAAGATTAGAAATTTTCAAATCGAGCTACCTAAACTACTTGTATTATAGGCAACACTGGGTCGAGCCCTTAGATCATTTGGATGATTTCAATTAGATTAGGAGGTACAAATAAAGGGGGGTTGGCAGTAACTACACTAATAGCTAACAATAATGCAAAAAAAAAAAAAATAATAGTAAACAAACAACTAGCCCAAGGGAATCAACTAAACTTGAGATTGATGCTTTCTTGATCACTAAATATTCATCCAATTGTTAAT
>JANHAO010016381.1:0-14397 GCA_026873985.1 Saraca asoca | reverse complement strand
TTACCAACAGAGTTTCTGCTAGTATTCTCTTACACTCCTCTCTGCAATGGTACCAAGCCCCCATTTATAGAAGCATTAAGGGGTAAAAAAAAAAAAAAAAAACCTCCTCGATCTCTCTCATTAAGCAATTATTTACTATATGTGTGTCACATTGTGTGTGGACATATGGTAATTGTGGGTTAGCAAATTTTTAGACCTGGAAATTAGGTGCAATGGAACTACTGTCTTAACTTTTTGTGATTTTGACTATTCGGCCTACCATACATTTTCTTAATGCACAGGAGGCCGACCACAGTAGAGGAAATTCTTACGATCGAGATCAAACCAGGTTGGAAGAAAGGAACAAAAATAACTTTTCCAGAGAAGGGAAATGAACATAGAGGGGTTATACCTGCAGACCTTGTCTTCATTATTGATGAGAAGCCTCACGGTGCCTTCAAGAGGGATGGCAATGATCTTGTTATTACCCAGAAGATATCTCTTGCAGAAGCTTTGACAGGTTATACTGCACAGCTGACAACCCTTGACGGGCGGAATCTTACAATCCCCATCAATTCAATCATCAGTCCTTCATATGAAGAAGTTGTTAAAGGAGAGGGTATGCCCTTTCCCAAAGAACCTTCCAAAAAGGGGAACTTGAGAATCAAGTTTAATATCAAGTTCCCTTCCAGGCTTACATCAGAGCAAAAAACCGGTATTAAGCGATTGTTAGCGTCTCCATAAGCACTGCAGGTAGCTCTATGTACCAATTACCAAACTGTGTAAAACCGCAATTTTTCATTCTCCAGTTTTTTTGTCTTCAAATGAAAATTCATGATTTGGTGACTTGGGATCAACTAAAGCAGTTTATTGGGAGTTCCATTTTTATTTACTGGTCGTATTTAGTGGTAAAATTTTTCTTTGCCTCTTGTTTCTGTGTAAGTTTTAGCAGGATTGTATTTCTTTGTGCTTGCTGGTTTAGGACCTTTCTTGCTGTCCTGTTACTTTTGTTTACCATTTCTGGTAGGGAAAAATGCTCCTCTTTTGTGTAGCTTTGTTCCACATTTCAGGAATTATTACAGCAAAAATGGAATCCACTTTAATGAATTCATAAAGTGGAGATGCATTCCATAAACTCCAAGTTTCTGACTAAATTCTGCTCTAAAATTTGATCATGATTAAACAACCATTGCGATGATAATCTTGCTTAGATCAAGTTTATTTTTCTATCCAAAAAGGAAGAAGTCTCAATTTATTCTCAGGGATTTCAGTTTTCACGCAAGGATCTACAGAGTTTTTTCTCTCAGAAAGAAATTTGAAGTAAGCCAGATTCATGTTATCCCTGCAATCGAGTAAAGTAGGTCCTCCTACCAGTCCCTTCCGGTAATTGGTTTCTTAACTGTGAATGGTTAAATCAGATATGTCTTCAAATCCAAGTTAGTAAGGTACTCAAGCACAAATTCCTTTACCTCTAAAATTACAGTTAAAAGCTTTTTTAAGTCAGATTTTATAATGGCTCACTTTTCATTCTGTAGTTTATTTACTAGGGTAAATTATGTTAAAATTTAATTCAATTACGCATGCACCTTTTTATTGTTTATTTTTTTAAATATTCACTTGTCATTTTTATTTTTATGTAACAAAAAAGATGAATGTAGATTTAAATGTCATAAATAAGAAACGGAAGACATGTGTTTTTATGAATGTTTATGAAAATAAAATAATACAAGCACAATAACGTAAAATCTCAAAAAATGTGAACATGATCTACCCTATTTATTATTGTTGTCCTGGTCACGTTATGCAACAATGTAGAATTTAGGTCCTAAATTCTGGTGCGGGAGACTATAAAAGAAATTTGGAAGATGAGGATATAGATTTCCATTTTTTCTTTTTTTGGTCAAAATTTGAAAGATAATTCTATAAAATGTATAAATTGAGGATGAGTGTTTTGATCATAAAATTATCTATTTTAAAATCTTAAAATTTATAAATGGAATAGTAAAAATATGTATGCAAAATAAGTAAATTGCATGGTGAAAACGGCGGAGCTCCTGTAGAGTTTGATTTTCTCACATGCAAAACATATGGCCTTACAACTGGGTGTTTGGTGGAGTTGGTGTTCTCCTACTTCTCGCCATTTCTTCCGATCCTTCTTGTTGGGCTGTCAACCTGATGATTCCGGCTCACGCCATGCATATTCAAAAAAAATAAAAATAAAAATAAAAATTAGCTTCTTGAATTCATTAAACAATTTTTTTTATATTTTATAAATATTTAATATACTAACTTTTTTTTAAAAGAATTTTTTTAAGAAGTATTCTAATTAATTAGAAACTCTCATTTTCAAAATTTACTTTTTAATATCATATTATTTTTAATACTTATTTTTTCACAAAAGTTAAAAAAAAATAAAAAAATTCATATATCATTGTATATGTAACCTATGCCTATTAATTTAACATAAATAAATAAATAAATAAATGATATCATAAAATATAATTAATTAAATTTTAGATAATTTTATTCTTATTTTAAATATCTTAATTGAATTAATATACTTTGATCCAAAAATAAATATAAAATAATTTAATTTATATATTATTTAATTATATTGATATATCTTTTTCTATCATTTTATATTTATAAGATAATTCAATATCTAATTTTATCAAATACCTCTAATACAATCAACTAATTTATCAACTTTCAATTAGAAGTTAACAAATAATAACTAATTTATCAATTATTTAAGTCAAATAGGCTCTTAGGAAAATAAATTCAATTCGTAACCTTAACATGTTCTAACACAAATGTATACTTTTATTAATAAAAATTATTATATAAATTATTATCATTATATAATTATAAGATGAGAAATATTATTAAACATGATTTAATAATTTTATGTGTTATATCAGTATATTTTTATGCAAAAGAATTCATATAAACATTTATTTATCGTTATTGACTAAAATAGACTTTGGGACTAGGTCTGGAGCATTAACTAAACATGGTTGGATCCAACTTGAGTTGCTCCTTCATGTGAAAAGCCCAGCCAAAGTGGAATAGTGTCCGGTCAATGAACAAGTTTACTTGCGGGGGATGCCAATTAAATTTTACATTTTTCTAGGTATAAAATAACTAAGAAGTTAATGGTGCTGTGTAAAATATTTATTATTCCATTTAATTTGAGTATTTTTGTTATCTTTGGAGGATAGAGAATGGAGATAAAAAAAAAGAAAAAAGAGGAAAAGTTGTGTTATAATGTTTTTTTTTTTTTTTAAGAATTTTGATTAAGGATGGGAAGGTAATAAGGAAATGAAAAAAGTATGAAGGATTTATGATTAATTTTCTAAAATCTTTTATTACTATTCAATATTATTTTTTTATGTTCTTCCAATTTGACGAATTTTAAAAGGTTTTTAAAATATTCAAGAATAAGAAGAAAATGTATCTTTTAACCATCTATTATCCTTTCTCATTTATCTTTTATTTTATTCTTTTTCCTTCTTCTTATAAATTTTATAGTATGTTTAGAAATTACAAGAGAAATAAAAGATAACAAGAGATAACGTTAGAGAATTGTTAGGGGGTTTTATTCCCTACTCCTCCTTTACAATAACCTTCTATTTCCCCTCATTTTTCATCATCCTTTATCCAAATATATTATTAAACACAGCATTGGAGTTGAGATTCTTTAAATTTATTAATGTAATTTTTTTACAAATAAAATTAATATAATCATATTTTCCTTACATAAAAATGTTAATTTTCTCTTTTTTAAAAAGGTAATCCTCTATTTGTGATAGAATGAGAACGTTTTGCCTTCAAATTCTATACACCAAAGACAATTTTACTAGAGGCTTATTTGTCGCCTTATAATACATATTGATAGATATTAATTTTAAATTTCTTTAAAAAATGGCATAAAAGCTAATTTAAAATAATTACTTCTCAAATGATGAAATCATAAGAAATCATTTAAACAAGTGATTAAATACGATTTAAAAATGATGAATTTGTATAATATTTTAGAAATTTTAAACATATTTTTATGTAATCTAAATGCGTCAAAGCAATAAGCAGTACTCTACCCACTCTAACCTATATAGTTATCTTTGCCAATTATAAATTTATTAATTTTCATTTAATAAATGTTGCACACAATTAAACTAATTTTTGTCAATTATCCCCTTTAAATACAACAAGAAAAGAGGGGAAAAATTGACAACAAAGCGTGGACTTACCCATTTTAATTTTTAAGCAAAGCCTTTTCAACAAACAGCATGTGAGCGACGAAAAAAAGGAAAAAAGGAAAAAAAGAGTGGAAAAAGCAAAATTACCCCAAATAGCGTTCATTTACACCACTCTCCCACTTTTTGCTGCTCTTTTCTACCGTTTTTCTACATGCATCTCTGTTCTCTGCGATCTCTTCTTTGATCCATTCTCATGGTCTCCTTGCTTGTTTCTTTATTCGATTCCAATTCCTTCTTCAGATTCGTTCCATATTAGCATATTCAAACTGAACTGAATCGCTTGGATCTCAATTGGGTTATGGAAATGGCTTCCAGTCCTCGCACCGTCGAAGAGATCTTCAAGGATTACAGTGCTCGAAGAGGTGGTATCGTTCGTGCTTTAACTCAAGGTGCTGTAATTACTTCTTTTTTGCTTTCTAATAAATTTCTGTGTGAGTTTTTACGGGTTGAATCTGAAAGTTTCCTTTTATTTTTTGCTTCGATTGTGTTACTTCTCAGATGTTGACGAATTTTATGGGCTCTGTGATCCAGGTAACGTGTAACTGTAGATCCCGATTTGGTTTGGCTCATATTAAATTAATGTTTTTGCATGCCTTTTTTTTTTTTTTTTTTGGTTGCTGAATTTCGTAATTCTGTGTGAGTTATGCATACTAGAGTTACTCAAGGTTGACTTTTTTTTTTTTTCTCACATAATTTGAGTAAAATAAAGAGGGGGGGGGGGAAATCATTTTGCATGCAGTGTTCAGTTCTTGTGAAAACGTTAAATTTGACGATGGGTCCATAACTGGTTTATTCAATGACATTCAAGTAGTAACTTGACTAGGACTGCGTTTCTTGACCTCCATCTCTCTTGCAGGGAAGTTTAGTTGCTGATGCTCAGCCAGTTCCCCCTTAGGTCCCTTTTTTTTCTTCCTTTTCTGGTTGTCGCTCAATTTTGGCCAAAAAGTCCTCTAGTCTGTTACCTAACTGGATTTTAATGAGATTTGAAAGACCTTAACTTGTTGAATTGAATTTGCCGCATTCATATATATAAAATTTGGATTTTCAATGAAGATTGCTTTGGTGAATTCAGCACAGCAGTTTTATTCGCTCCAGGAATGTTATTGATTAGACATTGAAGCTTGCTGGAATGCTTTTCGATATTCCCCATGTGTTTGTTTAATTATAAATTTTTGTGCGCCCTCCAATAAATTCAATATTCCCCATGTGTTTGTTTAAGATAAGGAAAACTTGTGCCTTTATGGACATCCAAATGAAACCTGGGAAGTGACTCTGCCAGCTGAGGAAGTTCCACCAGAGCTTCCTGAGCCAGCTCTTGGAATCAATTTTGCTAGAGATGGCATGAATCGCAGGGACTGGCTTTCTCTGGTTGCTGTGCACAGTGATTCATGGTTGCTTTCTGTGGCTTTTTATCTTGGAGCCCGTCTTAATCGCAATGAAAGGTATGATCTAGCTATGATCAAAGTGCATGCATGTGCTGATAACTGATAAATTCATTTGATTGTGGCATCGTTTCTATAAAAAAGACACTTAAGAACCCCAACCAAATTCATTAGTTTGCGAATGATTGGAATTGTTACCCTACATGCATCAATATCATCATGAACAAATGTGTGAGAAGAATTCTGAGTGTATAAAGTTGTGATGGCCCTGTTTTCTCTGTGGTCTAGTGTGATTGTATATAGGTCTATGCCCGAATTCTCTAAAACTACACCCAAATTTGTTATGTGGTGATCATGTCGGATGTTTGATTTAGGGATGTTGGTGGATAGAAAATATAATGACTTGAAATTTTCTCACGTATCCCATTCTTGCTGTTTTCCCCCTAAATTGTGGGATGAAGTGGAGTCTACAGACTTCATAGTACTTAAGAAAAGATTTGTCATTGATTTTAATTTCAAGCATTTTTGAGGCAGATTATGCGTTTCAGCTTTTGCATTGTAGCTCACCCTTTACTTTGAACAATCCTTATAATTGCTTGGGATGTGAATTGATGCAGGTTCTCTTTAATTTCTTTGTAACATTCTTCCTTGATGTGCAGTGCAAGTTGGCACGTAGCCCTTTCTATTGATGGTTGCGATCATTCTTTTTGACAGGAAACGTTTATTTAGCTTGATCAATGATCTTCCAACCGTGTTTGAAGTTGTAACTGAGAGGAAGCCAATAAAGGACAAGCCCACTGTGGACAGTGGAAGCAAATCCCGGGGTAGCACCAAGGTTAGTGTTCTTTTTCCATTTTGTTTTATTTGCCTTGCTTCAGTGTTTCATTTAACCGGGTCACCCAGGGTTAGTTGGATGATACTTGATTGTAAATTTCTGGATCCTATTCCTGATGTCGTTCTTAAACTATGCTCAGTTTTCGAAGTTCAAACTAAGTTCATAATCTATCAGTGTTACATGCTACCTTCCCTTAAACGCACTTCATAATGCCATCAGAACTGAAACCAGATGGTACTTTAGTGGGTTGCATTTTACAAAGCTCTTTGTTCTTCATTTTTGCTTTATAGTGCCCACAAGAATAACAAATGCTGTAAGACTATGAAATAAGGCTACAAAGCGTACCTTTATTCAGAGCATGCCACTATACAGTTGTCCTATTTGTTTTATAAACTTATTTGCAGAGATCAAGCGATGGGCAAGTTAAAAGTAACCCGAAGTTTGTGGATGAGGGTTATGAGGAGGATGAAGATGAGCATAGTGAAACCCTTTGCGGGAGCTGTGGAGGTAACTACAATGCAGACGAATTTTGGATCGGTTGTGATATCTGTGAGAGGTGGTTCCATGGGAAATGTGTGAAGATTACCCCTGCAAAGGCTGAGAGCATAAAGCAATACAAATGCCCATCTTGCAGCATGCGGAGGGGCAGGCCCTAGTTCACAAAGGCAAATGTATGAAGGAAATGATGTTACCTTGGCTGACAGAATACTGTAATATTTGTTATGATACTTATAAAGGTCTTGTAATTGGTTTTGTATCTTTGTCTAATGGGTATTTTCTGAGGGATTAAGTTTGATTCCAACCGGATGAATCCTTAGTGTATGGTACTTATTTATAGAGTAGATACGAGTTACTTCCATTTCTCATTTTGTTTGAGATTTGCTCGATTATAGTTTATGGTTTGTTCTACCACCTAGTATGAGGTGGTCGTTTTATCTTTCTTCTGATCAAACAATGCAGTAATTTCCTTAATCAGTCTGTGAGGGGATTATCTGAACGATTTGCTTATTTAGTAATTACTGTTTAAGTAAATCGTTCAAATAATGTTATATAATGTTTTGAATTGCATAAAAGCAGTGTTTGAACAATTTATCTTTTGAACTAGTTGAAAGGCAGCCGATGTAATTCTAATAATTTTATGCAGAAGATAAAATCTGACTGCTTGGGACTATTCCCTTCTATGCTCCAAGGTATCTTACCAACCGTGTAGATGTCTTCAAGTAAACAATTTACTTATCGTAGGAGTAATAGAATTTACTACAATTTTACAAACCATACTCCTAGTTCAAGCATGCACGTTTGATCATCTCCAAAACCAAAATTCAGGACCTAAATTCTATGTTGTTTGATAACAGGATAACAACAACAATAATAAATAATCTGCAGAAAAGAGAGAAGCCAAATCCTAGGTGTCCAAGAACCATAAATTTGAGTTGACGAGGAAAGTGCTCAGGCTATTTAACAACTTTAAACATGCTAGCTCTGCTTTTAAATTCACAATTTTTCCACAACTACAAACATAATATAATACAAGTTAAATAAAATCGATCTTGTGTATTTTCAAAAAGTTGAAATTAGTTTATCTCTGAGTTTGTCATTTATACAAATACGATGAAGATTTGTAAATGAAAAAAATACTATTAGTCTATTAGCAATTTAACATAAAGCATTGACACAAAGTCCTAGACATCCTCGCCAAGTGAATCAACGCCCGGCCAAAAGACAGTAACATAAATTCTATGTTCACACACCAAATGTAATGTTTGAGAATAAGCATATAGTTTGGCTGCTTTCGACAACTACAGACAATAACCAGAATCGCATTCGGACAATATCCTTAGTTAACGTCGTCACCTTTGGTTTTGCATTGTCTTCAACTGAGTTTTGTCCTTGATTTTTTCTCTATAATCATCCTCTTTGGGCCACTCAGACCCCAACAGTTCCTCTGCAAAACATGGGTTCAAGTCGATCCGATGGCTCATCTGCAAATGGAAAAGAACGTCTGCGTTGGACCGATGAACTGCATGACCGTTTTGTGGAGGCTGTGAATAGGCTTGGTGGTGCTGATAGTAAGTCTTGTTCATTATGATAACAATTATTCACAAGTGCAAATTAAGTGCATACTGTGTTTTGCTGTGGATAACGACGATATGCTATAAAATGACCTTATTACTTAGTAATATCAAATATGCATGTTGCAAGGAACAAAAAAATGTTATATCTTCTTACTATATGATCTGAACTTGTACATTTTGCATAAAATTTAAGGTTAAATGTAATATTGATTTCTTTCTAATCCCATAATTTTTTTAACAATTTATTTTCTTTAACTTATGGTAATTATAGAGATTATGATATATCTTTTTTTTTTCAACGTTTTAAAGTTACATTATACTACTTATATTTGCACTATTACATAATTTTTAATATAACATTATACTGTTTAGTAATTTTTAATATATTTTTGAACATTTTTATATGTTATTATCGTTTTGAACTTTTTATATAATACCTAATTTCTTCAATTTTTCTAATATTATTAAAAAGATTACTTATCAATATTTATAATAAAATCTATTGTTAACTTCCTACTATTCATCACAAAATAAAAATCCTATATACCTGAATTTTGAACCCTAATCATTGGATTCAGATCCTTGGTCACTAATTGTAATACTCATATGATACTCTTACGTATACATTTAATGTGGTTGTTTGATATAACAATTAAAATCATTAATAATTAATTATAGATCCAATAATTGATTATAATATTTTTAAAGATATTTAGTATAATGATTAGAATCTTTCAATGATCAACTATATGTAATAAGTTTGATTAAATAAAAAACTACTTTGAATAGTTTTTTTTAATCAAAATTATAGAAAGAAAAATATTTGTATATGTACTCATATTTTTCTTCTTTTTTTGCCATTATCTTTATTCTTATAATAACAACAAATTCTTATTTTTCTTTCTCATCCTTTATTGTCTTTTTCAATAATTTAATGTTAAAAAGTAATTTTTTTATGCATCATCCAAACAAAAATAAATTATATATAATCAATTATCTACCAAACATAAAATAAATTATATATAATCAATTATTCAAAAATTAATTATTTCATTGTTATATAAAAAAAGATATAATACCAATAATTAAAAGAACATATGACGGCCTAAGTTTTATGTTTGTTAATTTCTTCTTCATCACAATTTAGTTGTATACATAGTTATTGACAGTTTGGTTTAGTCATTTCATTGGGAAATTTTCTCTAATATTAATTCTATATATAACCTTAATACATAGAATGCTTTTAAAATATTTTATTCATAATATTTCTGTCTTTGTATACTAGATTTTATGTACTAAGACTTGCTTGAATTGTGATAGGGGCCACACCTAAAGGTATATTGAAGCTTATGGGTGATTCTAGTGGATTAAACATTTTGCATGTCAAAAGCCACTTGCAGGTTTTCCTCTCTCTCTCTCTCTCTCTCTCTCTCTATATATATATATATATATATATTTGGAGCACTAAGATAATAATGAATATTTACCCAATGATATTTTAAATTCCTCATCAGGCTTCATGTTATGTGTTTAATTACAATATTTTACTTTGACTCTACATAATATAATAATCCTACTTATCTATAATTATATGTTGACTTCTTTAGTCATCATTTATGATTAGCACATAATTGCCTGATTGCTACACAATAAGAATGAAGGAGCCAACATCATAGGAAGCGTAGCCCACATCGTTCAATTATTTTGGGCCTTTCTTAAGTTTGGGCCTCTTTGTTAAGCCCAATGTAGTAGGACCAACTTTGGACTAGAAATAGGTTTTAAAATTGTTAATATCGGGTTTAGCTCAGTCTCAAAGCCTGACCCAGGCCCAAACCCAGCTTGATTTTACCACTGATAACATAACATAGTGATTATTTTATTTACTAAAATTTTTCATCTTTTAATTAAAATTTGTGTTCAAACATAAATGGGAATAATTATCGTCTTAAATAATGCATTGTTTACTAAAGTTTATTTATATGAAAAAAATAATTTTTCTTCCTTTTGCATGAAAAAAGGAAGAACCAGGGAAATCAATTATCAAAATATAAAAAATGTAGCATGAACTTGATTGTTTTATTTTAATAACTTGTACCTTTAATTGTATACTCTACCAAGGTTCTGAATATTTACTGTAAGTTCGTTTTGCATGTCTTCAGAAATACAGGATTTCCAAATTGATTCCAGAATCAGCCCCCAGTAAGTTTTTTTTTTTTTTTTGAATTTAATCAATGATGAATTGAATTATATTTATTTAAATATTTAAATTATTTTCTTAGTGATTAATGAATATGTAATTTAATTTGTGTTACTACTTATGTGATGAATGAAGGGGGTAAGCTTGAGAGGAGAAGCATATCAGATATACTGCCTAATTTCAGTACATTATCGTGAGTCCTTCAACATTTTTATATCTCATTTTGAATTTTTTGAATTATTAGCTTAAACTTTTGTTATTGATATTTAATTATAAGCAGAGCTATTCAGCTAAATGAAGCTCTACAGATGCAGATGGAAGTACAAAAACAGTTGAGTGATCAACTTGAGGTACACATAATTTTTTTTTTTAAAAAATATTTACTTGTAATTAGTTTGTTTCTTTTTTTAAAAAATTTCACTTGTAATTATTTTGTTTCTTTTTTAAAAAATTTCATCTTTTTTAAATTTCAAATTTTGAGTAAGAGTACTCATATCCATTTTTCTTATATATAGCGTTTTATACGTATAAAAAAAACATAAAAATAATATTAACTCTTAGTATTTGTAATTGTACCAAATGACATATATAAAATATTGATGATGAAATGAATTCACATGACGTATCATTTATAAAAAAGAAAAATGTGGAAGATGATATAATGTGTTTATTTGATAATTAATTAAAGAAGTAGGAAGGGAGCAAATTCTTTTTAAGAATGAATTCTAGTATAATAATTTTGCCAAAGTTTGAATTTAAAATGATCTTACAAATCCCTCACCATTTCCTTAAATAATTTTTGTTTTCATTTGATGAAGGTTCAGAAAAGCTTGAAGCTAAAAATGGAAGCACAAGGAAGATACTTGGAGAGAATTGGACAAGCATATCACAATCGAGCAATTGCTAAAAAACCATGCAAACCATTTTCTCAAGCATGTCATCTGCCATCTCTTTGCGAGGAATCTGAACCTATTGAAAAAGACATTGGATCTGATCCCGAAGAAGAGCGTAGAGCTGCAAAAAAGCTTAGGATTGAGGAAGCAGAAGATGAAGTTTTGGCAGAAAGTTTGAAACTAGCATCAGATACTGCAGAATTCTACAATGAAACTTGGAATCTTTCATGGAATCAGCTTGCAGCAGCCTACCAATCACCTTTGGTGCCCGGTTTCTTATTATAAGTTTTGTATAATAATTAGAAATAAGGTTTTGCAAAATAAAAGAAGGATAAGGGTTTGCCAAATATTTGCATATATGGGACATGCTTTGTTTGCCTCTGTATATTGGGCCTTCATAGTATTTATCAAGGGCACATCTATTTGTTGAATTGAAGGACCAGAAACACATGTCTAAGTTGTCTCTAAATATTTATTATCGGATGAAAATAAAAGTTTCAGAACTTTCACATATATTGCAATATTTGTGTTGCTGTGTGATAATAATTGAGATTGTGATTTGGTGTGCAGGTCAATGATTTTGCATAGCTTGCATTAAGAAATACTCATAAGATATCCAATTATAATTATGATGTGGAATATTCATAGCATACAACTCATTCATACAATAAATATCACTCCTTGGTTTATATTCATAGCATACATGTCCAAAGCACATATCTTGATCATAATCTAACATACATATCCTGCCTAATTTGTTCATTACACGACACACCTAAGTAGACCATAATATAGCACACATAACTTGTTGGTAGCATAACATATATAACTTTTTCATAGTATGGTATAGGTAATTTGTTTATAACATACATATATGATCATAAATTATTCTTTCAAAATAGGAATAACAAAGTTGTATGGCCTCAATACCATACCGTAAAAAAGATTGTGTCTCAACACCACGCCATAGAAACATAATATAAACCCATAGGTAGAGCATAAATATTAGTCTTCTAAACTCCTTATAATGTAAGTTCTTTATAAGGCACACTTAACTATTCTCAACTCCTAATCAAGCTAGTAATATAATCACAATCATTTTAACATGACATGACATATACTAACCTATTCATTGTCATCACTAGTCACACCATGCATTTTAGTATATACGTTTTATCCTACATCCTAACATGTATTTATTAATGGTTTTTATACATCCTATCTTTAGAGGCATAACCATACACACATTCCAACATACAATTCATATTATACACATAAACTCATTTATACATACATATAATATATCAAACATCCTAAACATGTTTCTACTGTGCAAATAATTTCGAGTAGGTCCAGGTGAAGGTGCACGACAATAAAACACAAAGTTATCTTATTCAATATACAAGTCAATAACTAGATCAACTAGCTATTAAGTATTTCACAATCCAAAAATATTTATGGGCTATATATTTTCAAAATATATTACAGTTATATACATAATTTTATATAAAAGAGTTTGGTCAGAAGCATAAATCTTCCACCTACCTTTAAAGGAGGGTGTTATCCCTAGAATTAAATACACAAATAATTCCTTTTTCGATATTAGATTTCTAATTAACCTAAAATAAAAAATCTAGCAAACAAAATATAGAAAATTATAATATGAGAGAAAAAATAAGGTAAATTTAGCCTCAGGTTAGTGAATTTACCTTATATTAAAACTCCTAACAAGAATTGACAAAAATAACTTGTATCCCACTTATTTCACTATAAGAAAAATATGATTTTTCAACGGAATATTCCAATGGATAAAATCCGTTGGAATACTCCAACGGATTTTCCAACGGAAATTCTTCCGTTGGAATATTGCAACGGATTTTACCATGGAATTTCAGTTCGTTATAATAATTCAATAGAAATTACAATGGACTGGAATTCCGTTGGAATACTCCAACGGAAAAATATATCCGTTGGACAATCCGTTGGAATACTCCAACAGATATTACCACGGATGTGAACTCCGTTGGAATATTCCAACGGATAATATTCCGTTGAAAATTTTCCGTTAGATTATTTAAAATACTTTTAAATAAAGCGGCGCGTTTTGATTATTTATTTAATTCCAACGGATATTTCTGTTGGAATTACCGTTAGAATATGCAAAACACGCTTAAATAAAACGGCGCGTTTTGATTATTTATTGAATTTCAACAGACAAACTCCGTTAGAATTTCCATTGAAATTTTTGAAATCCTTAAACTCGTCCCCAATTTCATTTTTGCAGAATCGACCGATAACCTTCACAGCGTCCGCAACATCTCTTCCTCTCGTCTTCCTCTCCGGTGGGATTTCTTCATTTTGTTTGTTGTTTGAAGCTGATTTTGCGCCATAGTAAGGTAAAATCCCTTTTTTACAAATGATTACCAATTTGTTCATTGTGTTCTTCATGTTTTTTATGTTTCGGCCGAACTTCGTAGATTCTTATCTTCGCAGCGTCTGAACTTTGGGTTTTTTGACAAATAATTTCTTGTTTTACTATTTATTTCTTATTTTTTTTGTCAATATCAACATTTACTTTGCTGCTCCAAACAAATGTGATTGCAAAATCTATATGTGTAAGTGTATCATCCTAGAAGCTTAGTTGTGCTGCTGTAATAGTCTTACATTTCCATGTGTAGTCTATCTCTTATTTGTACTGCTGGTGTTTGTTTTTTTTCGTTTGAAAATAGGTCCCCAATAATTTGGCCGTGTAGATGTTTGATAGATAGGGTTGGGCA
>JANHAO010016380.1:0-14400 GCA_026873985.1 Saraca asoca | reverse complement strand
ATATAAGATGAACATTCAACCTTTAATATCCAAATCCACAGAGTGTATAGTCATGGATGCGATAGGACTCAATCAAATTGGCCTAAGGCACCTATCCAAACTAACAATAGAGTAGTCAAATATCATTATAAGATAGATGTGCTTAAGTAAAGAACCTCAAATTTGATTCCAAGAATTAATTTTGTGCTAACTATATTTGAATAGGCTGAATAACTTCATTTTTCAAGTTAACTAAATTAGCTTCTAAGGAGTATTTGAGGTGAGTAGATAATCCTCCTTACTTAATAAATCCCATTTTCGGATTAATTTTGTTGCATGAAATATTTTTGGTTTTGATGAATGATATTGGTTTGCTGAATGATTTGATTTGAATTCTAATTTTCTTGAAAACTTAAAGGTATGTTGTATATATACATACATAGATATTTAATTGATATGATAAAATTATGCTCTATTTGTTTTCAGCATGTTATTTCAAATGGTAAATAAATTGAGATCCTGGGTCCCTTGAAAATCCCTTAGTAATCTGATGGCACTTGTGACTAGCCCGTGTGACGAAGAAATAAGAGTGGGCTGTCAAATATATATAAATATTTGGCATGTACATTGTCTAGGGGAGAGATAAGGATGGGCTGTCAGATATATAAATATTTGGCATGCGTATCAGATGGGATGTTTATGCTATTGTGATTACCATTAGAAATTTTTCTTGGATTCTAGTTAAGTGTATAGTTAACTGTATATCACCATTTTTTTTATCTAAATATATATGCATATATATTGCTTTTATGGAATTATCGACTCACTTGGTTTCTATGAAACTCATCCTTTTCTTTTATATATTTTTCAGAGTCCTGGAATTCTCCTACCATCCTTCTACCTCACACAGATACAAGATCTATTTTTTGAGCGAGTAGATTAATTCTACGGAGTACTCAGGTATACAAATGGTGGAGATTGATGATAATTGGTAGGAATGCATTTAACATGTATATGATGATTGGATGCCTAGTAGGACATAAATTGTTTAGCCTGGGCCACTACATTTTTTTTTATATTGTTGTACAGGTTGTCAAGAGCATGTAGCCCCTTTTTGTATATGTAAGTCTTGTACTTGAATGTTGGAAAAATAGAGTAAATTCTGCTGGATTTTTAGTAGAATTGTTATGTGAATGTTCAAACATGCATTTATAAGATTATGAATATTCAATATAATTTGCATTGTCAGACTTGTGGGAGGTTTCCAACTAGTGATCTTTTACACCGGTCATGTACCATGGGTTGGGGCATGACACTCTGCCATTGATAACAATTGTAATTTTTTTATATTTATTAATAATTTTATTAATTGTAATATAATTACAATCATCATGAAGATCACAATTTAGTATTATGCTAGCAAGTAAATAAAATATAGAAAAGCCTGAATTTTAATTTGTTGTTATAATTATTTAGATGATTTTATACTCTATATTCATTTATTTTTTTCAAGGGCACGTAAGTGTCAAATTTGGGAGTGGCTTGCAATTGAGTCTGAAAAACTGCATGTTAGAATTTGATTAATCCATAAATATAACATACACAGAACAATATAGAAAATTAAATCTTGAAACATGTTTCATCATTCTAATATTAATCAAATCCTAAATTATATTTTCTATATTCACGTTAAATCTATGAGAAAAGAAAAGGGAATAAGCGGAAACGTACCTTGATCCATAGTTAAAATTGATTAGGCAGATTGGAATGGGTTTGATCTTTCATTTGAATACAACACTCAGTTTTCCTTTTATTTTCTGAAAAAGGGATGTTAAGAGAATTCTGGGTGATGTTTCAAATGGGGACCAAGACTCTTTATATAATAATATAATTTTCCTTATTTCTAATTTGACCCTTCATCAAATTAGAAATTATTATATAATCTCTACACATTAATTTCATGATACTTTAATACCCCTTAGTCCTATCCTTAAACTTTATTATATCACATCTACAGGACTATACTTTAAGATAACAAACTTTAAGATAACAAGAAATATTTAATTCACATATGTGTGCCCACATGTTGGATTTTTTCCAACACTGCATACATGCGTCCGTATTTATGACCATTTCCTTTGCTTCTAAAGGGTAAGAGATACGCAATATTATATATTTACCATAAATTATAATTAGAGGGAGGAAGGAAGAGTGGAAGGGTCTCCGGGTTCCTGGTTATTCTAGAAGCCAAGTGATCTCCTGGCGGTAAAAAGCCACCTGTAATTACTTTAGATCAGTAAACACCCAACATCATCACCTCACCTAGCAGTCAATATATACAAGTTGACAGTGGTTCCTGCATTGTATGAAACAAATTAAAACGTTAGCACAATGACTGAAATACAGTAGAGCTCTTTCATTCCCCTCTATATATGTAAATAAATATCAATGCCACTGCTGGGGTCATCTTTGTTTTTCTTGTCCATCAACTACGGATCAATGACTGAAGGTATAATATTGTCACTCACAAAAGTTTCTAAAATTTAAAAT
Organism: Saraca asoca; assembly: GCA_026873985.1. Lineage (NCBI taxonomy): Eukaryota > Viridiplantae > Streptophyta > Magnoliopsida > Fabales > Fabaceae > Saraca > Saraca asoca. The sequence continues at coordinate 11,871 of JANHAO010016380.1, read as the reverse complement.
CTTTAATTTATATATATATATATATATATATATGATGCATCAATTCTTTTAAATAAGCTTTTGAGGTTGGAGTGGACATATGGTACCTGTCTGTCTTCAGAGAATCGGGAAAGGAGAAGCAGAAAAGATATATAAACTATAAGAACAAACAGAGAAAATCGTAAGTTATATACGCTATATACATACATCCGGCTAGCCTGAAAGCGTACTTGATGAAGAATATTACAAATGAACGGTTTATGATCTATCGTCGTTAGGCATTGCACAGTTGCCCGCATATTCCACTGTCTCAGGGATCAAAAGGTGTAATTTACTTAGTTAATGCATAGAAGCATGGGTAACAAAATCTAAAACAAGATTTGAAGAATAGAATAAGCATACAAATAAAGATGATTTAGTTTACGTCTTCGTATATATAAATATAACTTTGTTTTCTTCTGGCATCTGGTGCTTGTTGAATTTATGCTTTTCCAATGGAGGAAATGCCGGAAAGTATTCAAGTGTAAAGGGCGGAAATCGGTGCAGCCTTTTCCATGAGGGTGCATAAAGTTGTTCATCTTTTGGAGTATAGGCTCGAAATTGTAGGGCACTGTGCATGTACTTTGAAAAGAGAGAGAAAATGCTTTTGCCGGTTCGGTTCACCGTTTGAGCCTTTCAAAACGCCCTGCAGCAGGCCGAGATGAATAAAGAAGGGAGGGAGGGAGGAAATGAGCGGGGAGAGAAGCCATCATTGCTAAAGAGCAAAGGCTTGCACACTGCTGAGCAGGGGCAGGGGCAGGGCCACCACAATGCTAGATGAAGAGTGTGTTTGAGTGGTCATCAAATAATTTATAAACTAATTTATAACTTATAAGCTAGTTCTAGAAATATTTGAAAAAAAATAAGTTGTGTTGATAAATTACTCTGAATTATTTATAGTTTACTAATTTTTAAATTACTTTATTAAATACATTTAAAATATCAAACATCATGACATTAAGATTAATCCATGAACACATTCATTTTATATTTTACACAACTTATTTAATTGTATTAATGAATAAGTAAAGCTAATCTAAATTAAATTTTATTAACATTTATATTAAATAATAATTTATTAAAAAAATAATGAATATAACGTTAATTTCAAATTTTCAAAGAAGACATGGCCCTTCAAAATCCCATGCCTAATCATTTGAAATTTATTCAAAATCTTGATAAAGGTATTTTTAGTAAAAAAGTTTACGTGAAAAGTGTATCCTTTTGTGAAAGTATACCCAAATTCCTATGGTTTTTTCATGATTCACCTCTCTCTCACCTTTATGAATAAAGATTCAAAATATTTTGAAATCTTGTTATCCCAAAGCCCTTTCATCATTCTAAATTGAAACCCAAAGGTGAAAGTTGTATAATTGAATTGAAAAAAGATCATGATCTATCAATCAATGAAATGAAAAAAGATTACCAACTTTTGCATTGATATATCAACGTTTCATGCAAAGACAAGCAACTTTGACAATTATAACGATTCAGAGGAGTGCTTGAAACAGAAACCCCTTTCTTTCATTCTTCTTCTTTGTGGCAAGTGCTCAAGAAATCGAAAAAATTGTAACATCCTGTGGCTGTCCTGTTTGAACATAAATATACTATTGAAGGGCTTCTTCTGTCATAATGATTTTCGACCAAAAGATGAAATTCAGACCTAGTTATTATATTCTCTCACAAATAATATGGATTATGGAGTATAAACTCATTTTTTGTTCATTGTTAACATTACAAAGTTATTATGTGCCCAAGTTACCAGAGTGATAGGGAGAGCTGCTGTTTGAACAGAAAATCATCATGCGTTACGCATAAATAGATGGATGGCTAGCTCTAAGCTTGGTTTATTATAATATCATTTTATAGGTTGTAGATCCCTTTAAAAGGAACATGTCTAGCAGTTTAGGAGGAAGGCCGAAACCGTACGTATCTGTCTCAAGTGATAACATGTGAAATTAAGTCGGAAGGTTGATGTAATTTTAATTTTTCTCACCTCTTGGTAATTATAGAAGTCTAGGAGCTTTAAAATTTAAACCACCTAAAACGTACATAGCTTGATTTTTAAGTAAGATTGGTTAGTGGGCAGCAAAGGAAAGGCACTGATGCTGCTTTCTGTGTCTAGCAATTAAATATGGGTTTCACAGATTATATATATCATCTGCATTAAAGTTGCAGCCATTAATATATGCTTCCGCAGATGGCTTGTGTGGCTCAACATGAGGGTCAGCTCGCTTCCGAAAATTTTTTCCTTCGTCATAATGCCAAGCCAACTTAGCACTTTATCTAATAATACTATATAATCAAATAAATATAGCAATGAAGAGACTTGCCAATACCATGTCTATGCCTATGGCACAACATCTCTTCGATTGATATAGCAGTTGCTGCTAATACTACTTTGTTTTATTGCCATTCACGTCTTCTGGACTAAATACATGATTACATATTAATATATGCACCACCATAACTATACTTTGCTTCCTAAGACAATTTATTTACTCTAAAGTCCTAAACCATTGATTTACTGATATATTTTCAAGGAAAAATAATAAGACGATCATGATACAATAAGATAACATGGAACTCACTCTTATAAATCTCATAATAAGTTTATCATTTTTGTCTTAAAAGTTTTTTTTTTCCAAAAAAAAAAAAAGTCTTTACTTAAAGGTTAAAAGAAAAAAAAAATGTCTCATCTGTGAGTCAGATGTTGTATTTGGACTTTCAAATCGTATTTCAGACATGGGATTCCTGTTGATTAAATGCAAAAAAAAATATTGTCATGTTTTCAAGGCCAATGTCATTCAAGCTAAAGAAGACGACGATTGAGATAGAGTGTGAAAAATAAAACTTGCAAGTTTTTCCAATTAATTTTCACCTAATAACGATTTGATTGTAGATACATAAATCATTGGCTTAACCATATACCGTCGGGAGTTTTGTAGATCTTATATGCTACATTATGCCTACATATACAATTATATGTGGTATGCATAATTCTAGAGTCCTTACAAAGTGTCTGCGTCTCTTACAAAATATTCCTAAAAACCAGAGAAAGAAGAAATATCTCAAACACAACTGAAAAGGCTTGGCTTTTGTCGTCAAGGTAGAAAGCAAGAAACATTTGCGTCAATTGTTGTCTATTTTTTTCATCATTTTATTTAATAAACTTATTATAATTGATAGCGTGATAATTGTATGGACCCATACATGCAACATGGCCATGTGTTTTGTATATCGGGTATTATTTTAAAAAGGTAAAATAACATATGAAGATATCTTTGATTTCAATAAAACGAGATTGCGGCGGCTAACCATTCCTCAAATCTCGCCGTCAATTACTCCCTCGTAGCCTTTTTTTTTTAAAAAAAAAAAAAAAACCACTTAGAAATTAAAAGAAGAAGAAAGGGAGAAGGATCCGGACAAAACGCCAGTTGCTAGCTAAATAAAATCGGAACTCAGAATTTTAAAGAGAGGGCGTACCCACATGAAACGATAGGTTTGTTCAATCAATGCTGCGCCATATTGTACATTCTCTTATTCCCACACAAGCCAAAACCAACATCCATTATATATGTGTGAAACCGAAACCAATAGATGCCACTTTTTCAGACTAATAGACACAATCCAGCGTGTTCGATTTTGTACAGGATCAAAAAATATACATGAAAATTAAAGGAAAAAGAGAGAGAGAGAGAGAGAGAGAGAGAGAGAGCTAGCTATTATTTACACATAATTTTAACAGATCCAAAGGACAAGACAAGAAAAACAAAGTAAACAAACAGCGTTTAAGTTTATGGTTATGGTTAAACACAAGGATACGAAGATTCTCTCTTTTCATGCATTAGTACTGTTATACTGAACTTTTTAAGTGTATGAATTTCTCTCTCTCTCTCTCTCTCACTCACTATATCCCAATTCGTGTCTTTCGGTGCTTAATTATCAGAAGAACAATTAATCCACAATTCCACCATACCTTCACTTCTCGCAGCTACACACTCTGGTCCCTTATCCTGATGAAAATCCGATGAAGAAGTTGAGTAGTTTACTTTGCCATTTGTGACCCGCTCCGTATGACTATAACTGTTCGTACCATTACCCTCAGCCCAGTTCGATGCAGGAATATTACTGATGTCATCCCTCGATAATGCTCCATGCGATGATGATGAAACAATGTTTTGGAGTCCACCAACGTTGGTGTTGTTAACATTCGAATGGCTTAATCCGAATTCCTCCAGAACACCCATTTTGAGATGTGAATGATCAGCACTTGGCGGAATTTCCAAAGAGCCAGCTTGAGCTTTATTAGAGTCCATAATGGAAGAATTTCCTAGTGGGTACTTTGGGGGACCTTGCTGCAGGATGGGTTCAAAGTTGAGACCTGGGTTGTGCATGACATTCATGCTGAGGAGATTATGAGGAGGAGGCTGCTTTTGGAGGCCTAAGTCAGAAGAAAACAGTTGGTAGTTAATGGAAGTTGAATTATTAGAGGAAGAGTTAGTTAAATTAGAAGCTAAAGTAGTGTCAACCATAGAGGACGTGCGAAGTGATGGGATTGAGGAAGACGATGAGGGAGGAAGAGAGACAAATGGTTGAGGAAGCTGAACTTTCTGAGCAAATGGTCGAAGAAGATAAGGAGCTACTGTTGTTGGAAGGTCCAAATCGGTGGATCTTATGGTTGTAGAACCAAAGAGATCCAAACGGGTTCTCGGGAAAGGTGAAGATGTGAAGGGCGGTGCCGGTATCCCGGTGAATTCCTGAACCATGGCTCGGAAATTTGTGGTGTCCGTGGTCAGCACTGTAGTGGGAGCACGCCTCGACGCTCTGGACCGCTTCTTCGGGTTTCGAACCACGTTGTTGCTAGTTGTGGAATTAATGTTGCTGTCGTTGCTGGTGCTTTTGTGCCCTTCATCATTGGCGGCTCGGGGCTCTGGAGCCGGAGAATACTGTACGGCAGGAAAAGTGGTGGTTCTGCTCTGACCCGCTAATGGAATACTTGAGAAGAATGAGGCCCGGTTCTGTGCTGAGGATGAAGAAGGCATCAAGCCGCCAAGATCGATCGAATTCGGTTCGGATCTAACAGGTTTGGACCACATCATGTCCAGGCTTAGAAGAGAATTTGGTGGTCTTTGTATCGGATCGAAGTAGTTTGATAATGGGTCGAACATATGGGTTTGGTGGACTTGTGACGGTGGCGGCGGATTAGTACTGAAAGGACCAAGTGATGGGTTATTGAAGAAGGAAGAGATGGATTCGGCGCGTGAATCGTACTCTTCATCACCACCGCTGGAGGATTGCATACTCCCACTGTTACCCGAATCCATGAGAGAGAGAGAGAGGGAGAGCAGAAAATAGAAGGAGACAAATATGTGAATGGGTGCAGAGAGATATGCCCGCTTAGTTACACTTGCCCATTTAAGAGGATATATATGCTACAGAGAAAAGAATAAGGCATGGGGCAAAACCAAAGGAAAAAAAAAAGGAGAGATATATACAGATGTTTCTGGCTGAGGAAGAAAAGGCTTTCAGAAAGTACCCACGTCTCTACCCACGTCTCTGATCTGCAAACAGTACAGCACTTGCTTGGCTCGCTTTTACTTTGTCTTTTGAGCAAAAGGATATATCTATACGTAAAGAAGAGAATGAACAGAACAACCCAAGGATCATGAATTTACTGCAAGTTGCAGAGAGAGAAGTAAACACAAGTTACTCTGTTTGGTTGGAGTGGAGGAGAGAAAAGGTGTCTGGACTCTCTTTAATCATCCTGGTTTTGGAAGGTACAGTATTAGGGTTTCGAGTGAGAGATAGAAAGAGAAATAGAGGAGGGAGAAGAAAGGGGTGGTTATTTGGCCTTTTTCTTCTTTAAAGAGCAAGATGGAGAGAGAGGCTGCTTCCGCAGTACGTGGTTTCACCCAAGAAAAAAAGGAAGATCAGAGTGGGGTAGACATGGGAGAGAGAATCGAAGAGAGCTCTAACTGGTCAAAGTATGCGAGAGTTGTGGCTTTGATTTGCAATCTGAAATGGAGAGAAGATATGAGATTAAGGCACAGGGACTTGTTAACAGAGAAATATAGAAACTCGTTAAATAAGTAAAAAAAAGAAACAGTAAATAAAAATTCGAGAATCTAATTATAAAAATATTAATATCTTTTGGTTCGTCATAGATTTTTCCGAAAATGCAACCAAATTGGAGCGATAGATGGTTGTTGGTCTGAGAACCTGTTGCTCTCTAGAACGTTTCAGGAAACGAATAGAAATACAAAATGTTCCGAAGCAAATATTATTTAAAGCCAACAAATTATGTTTCTTCGACTCAGCCTATAACAAAGATGAAGAAAAGTATTTTTATACCAACATAAAGATGAAAAACATATTTGAAGCTTTTTTCTTACATCTTTGACCTAGCAGTCATAATTCATAATAAATATGAGTAGGGAAAATTAAAAAAATCTAATAGGCTGGGTTTTATAAAAGCTGAGAGATCACAGTCATTGCCTGAAAATGTAGAATGAAAATCAGGATATTTATATATTTATTTATCCTGTATAACTCTGCCTTTTTTTTGCTGATGTATATATTTTTTAAGCAACTTGCTTTCTTCTGCTTATGATTCTATGACGGAAGATAGAAAAAGAAAATTCAATTTTATCTCCAAGGGCTGGTTTCCATGGATGGATGAATCAGTTCAACAAGATCTGAGTTCGCTACAACCATCAAAGCTAAAAAGGAACCAAAACGTTGGTCTCATTTTTATAATAAAACTAAATTTAATAATATCCAAAATAATCCACACGATGGTGCTTCTTAGTGTATATGCTTTTCTTTCCTTTTTGATATATAGCTATGGTCTGAATTTTGGCCTACACGAGGCCAAATCCTTACCCCAAACTGGTGCACACTGTTTGTAACGTCTTTTAGGTGTACACGTTATAAATTATACAAAATGATTTCCTAAAATTATTTGAACCCTTTTGTTCTTTAACGTGAACAACATGCTCATGGGTCCTCAAGCTGTTGTCTGACTTAAGAAAAAAAAAAAAACAAGATTATGTTATGTTTGGGAAGTTGCTTAGTTTATCCTACAGGCACACAGCAAAGTAAAAAGGCGATAGACCCAATGGCAAGAAAGCATAAGTAAATGGGAGATTACCAGATCCCCAACAGTTATATTATTCCTTTTCTGCAGTGTAATATAGCACCTACGCTGTCAAAGTTTATGTCAAGTTGTATCCTACATCTTGAGGGGAAAAGGTTACATATACATATACGCTTTATCCCACGTGGGTTATTCTTCATTGCATCCCTCTATATATCTCTGCCGTTTTATTTTACTGCGCTTTTCTTTGTTGGCATAGAATCTTCTTGAGCTATTTCTTATCCAAGACTCCGTCTAAAATTTCTAATTTTGTCACATCAGGTCAAATTTTATATTTATACAATATGTAGAGAAATAAAGATGATTCAATTAACAAGAAGGCTAGAATGATTTAGTGTTAACATGTATAGGAAGTAAAGTGGAATTATATAAACAGAATAAGCGACGAAAGTGGGAAAGGTGGAGTTTTGTTTAGATTGGACTACAAAAATCCATCAATCTTGTAAAACTGTTGAAATAGTTATATGTCTTATTTAAGTTACTTGAAGATATAAAACAACTTTTAATTTGTATCAACTGAATCTGGCCATCATCCCCGCCATATCAAAGATTAGGAAAGATGGGACCTTCATTGTGTCGTCTATTGTAGTCAAAGGATAATAGGACATGTACATTGCCAACGTAAGGACGCAACAACACACTAACATTGCTGTTCATAGTTGATGTGGACCGTCCACTAAGCTCTGATGGACGGTTCGATTGCATCGTCTCAAGTTATCACTTCTTGTGGGGGACCAACTGGCCATCTGTCTTTTAAAAGCCCACGTGGCTTTCTTTTCCATTTATGCACAGGGAAGTGTAGTAATTTACCACCATCCACTTGAATTTTCAAATTAATGTACAAAATGCTTGATGGAAATGAGATAAAGAAACAGGTTGATCCAATAATGCCACAATTTTTTAATTTCTATTTAACAAATCTTGATTCTTTTTCTCTATATATTGTGTTCCTCCTAATTTTCTTCTTAAAATCATAATTAGAGGGATATATATATGTATATAACTATATCCTATGCATAACTAACTAGTTGTGTGATTCCATAAGTAGTTTAAACTTCAAATAATACCAACTTTGATTTTAATTAAAATAAAGTGTACACTATATGGTTTGGAGTTCGATTTTTCTAAATATCATTTTTCAACACACTTTTCACCTTCTTTTGTGTGTATATGGAGTGAATTATGTTAAAGGTTTTAAGCTCCATTACAAGAGATCCTATATGACCAAGTGAATTTGAAATGGGAAGATATTCCTGATTTTATAATATTGTTATAAATAAGGAAAATATATTATTAGTAAAATAGAAGATAGAAGTCAGCATTTCACAATGTTTTTCTTGGTACGAAGCATGTAACAAAAGGTTTCTTTTGGTATGAAGCTTGTGACATGTATAAATAATAAAGTGGTAGATTCAAATAAAATAATTGTAGGCCTTTTTGTTTGAGAAAAACATACGTAAACTGCTTTATCAGTAGAAGCCAAAAATTAAACAAAGCTCCATTATTTTTGTTACACCCATAAATCACACGGAATTAAGTTATGTAATAATTATTTATAGACAGATAGCAGACGTTTTGTTTGATTTCGTTTTAAATCTGCTATTAGATAATTACATTTTGACAACAATAAAGAAATAATGCTGGCGCTGGGTTAAAGTGAAATTTAAGGAAGGTACAAATAAATGAAAGTTCTGAGTTTCCGTTTAGTCGGCCTCATTTATTAGGTTCTGGATACTGTTTCACATAAAACAAGTACAGATGAATCTACATCATTTGGATGGGCTAGAATATCATTCCTTTGGTTGGAATTATGTATCACTAAATTTGTTTTTTAATTTTTATGCTTCTCACGAAAGATTTTCAGGAGATTTATTATATACACATTAAAATCATATATATATATATATATATAAAGGATTTATAATAATAATTTAATAAAAAAGATTTTTCATATCTCTTAATTCATAATCAATTCAAATTATACATTTAAAATTTTGAAACAATACCAAACACACAATGTCTAAGATAAAATCTTTTTCTCTTCATCACAAGTCTCCTTATGATTATTTCAACGATGTAACAAAATCACATTTGTAGAAGAAGAAGGAACTCAACCTCTTATCTGGTGGGATCTCCTTATTTTAAATCCCTAGAACTTTACATTATATTTCCTCACATTGAACAGGCTAAAAGCCTAAATAAAGTATCTTTAGATCCAAATAGGATCACTTTAATGATAAAGCATCAAGAGATCATTGAGTTACTACTCATTCAATCCATTTATACAAATATAAAAAATCTAATTAATAATAGTCTAAAATACAAAAAATTCTACCATCTAAATTATTGATGATTTTTTTTTTGAGTCAGTGTAAATGCCTTAATTTAACTCTTTAAAAAGATTGAAATAATTGAGGCGCGTCTCTAAGACCCAAAAAAAAAAAATTACAGAGAAGAAATGGTTTAAAATGAGCCATGTTAGGCACATTGTGTTTAATCTATCATAAACTACCATTTTAATTTTCTCCCATTTTCACTATTCTTTACTGAGTGTGGATGATTGTTCAAAGTCTTTGCACTTGCACAAGGAAAAAATCATTTGCTTGTCGATAGTTAATATTTACAAATTTAATTATCAGAATGAAAAAAAAAAAAAAACTTGCGAAAATTACCATTGTAGGATATGCATCTCTGCTTTGGCATTGACTAATGTTTGTGCCATGCATTCACAGAGGTTTGTTTTGTTAATTCTGATTTGTTATTGCTAATAAAGCACAGTGTGAAAGACAAATCAACAAAGTCTCTCTTACACAATAAGGGTTCCATTGACCACTCTAAATAAAATGATGGAATAATAAAATGACTACGTAAGGTATATGTATATTAGAATTAACATATAATTAATATTAATTTTATGAATGATTACATTCCTAGTCCCCCAATATATTCCCCAAATCGCATTGCCTCTTTGGTCTCCAGCACCACTTGCCTTCTTCTTGTTCCTTTTTCGGTGGTTTCCTTTCTGGTATTATTCTCCACCATCCGTCAAGAATCAAAACAATTAAAAAGATGGATACCAAAAATAGCTGAAAGAGAAATAAGATACAAGACAAAGGAAAAAATATGGGAATTTATAGGATAAAAAAACAAATATTTGGTCAATGAAATAGTCAATATATTATATTATATTGTTTGTTTCATGTTGTTTTTTAGTATAGATGCGATCAAGCTGTAATGCTAGACCCATTTAAAATTTTTATAATAATTGGAGGAATGTACAGAAACTATCATTGTTATTTGAAAATTACTATCTTTTTCTTTAGAAAACATAAGCAATTATTCTTCTTTTCTTTTCTATCTCCTCCGTGTACAAGGGTTTTTATTCTCTGCCGTAAACAGATTTTGAATCTGTTAATGTTTTTGTGCATCAGAGAACAAGACTATTAGAGATGGGTGAGGCTAAATTTTTCTTAATCATACTTTACCTAACCACGAAAACAATCTAAAGTTATAGCTCTTTGCTACTCTCACATGTGATTAGACATCAATAATTATCTCATCTGATTGTTTTAAGTGTTCTTTTTCTTTAGAGAAAAATCAATACCTGGAATCCAAATTAAAGGTATTCTATTTAGGTCAACCAACTTGCTGGTTCACAGGTTCGCATTATCAACAAGTTTATGTAAACCAAATCACGCAAGTGAAGTAAAGTGTCAATACTTACAAAATAAGAATATAATTGTAAAGAAGGCATCTTTTACATCAACACCGTGCGTCGGTGAGAATATGGGTAATTCGGAAACCTAAGGGAGCTCATTGTAATATATTCAAATTAGAAATGTTAATTTCATCCCTTTTTCCATCGTTTGACTTTGTTAGGACAATTCAAGCTGCTGAATTTTTTGTGATTGCCCTCTAATTTGTATTAATATGTGCATTTCTAAGATTTGAGTTTAATTTTAGGTTGACATAGAAAGGTAGTGAGGAAAAAAAAAACATTATTTTCATAATTCTTGTTCCAAAAAAAAGGAAGAAAAGATATACCAGGTAACTCATATATCGACCTTAATATAAATACTTCTGTTTCTGTTATTTACATTACAAGCAGATTAATTAACTGCATTAAAGATCAATTGCAGTAAAAAAAAATAAAAAATTGCATCTTTAGGATAAAGACTCATAAAATCTGTGGTTCATCCAGCTTCAATTGTTGTTTTATTCCCTCTCTGACTTCTACCTTGCAGGATAGGAGAGATAACATAATGGCGATGCAGAAGAGGCAACAGCTCTTTTCCCCCATTTGATCACAAAATTGATAATTTGATGTGAAAATGTATAAATAGACAAACATTATTTTCAAGTCAGAAACAAATGTTACTGAATATTGAAGTAGTTGATGCCATCGCCATTTTGACAAGTCTAATTCTACCTAACACTCCCGGCTATTTATTTTCTTCTTTCCTTAAAATTACTAGTCCATTTCGTCTAACAAAATGATTTTATATATAAAAAAGAAACTAGAGGATTAAAAATTAAGGTTCATTAGAAAATTGAATGCTAAGTTTAACAGCAGAAATTTAAAAGAAAGTGAGGAAGAGGTGGGGGGGGGGGGGGGGGGGGGGGAGGGGCAGGGAGAAAGGACGAGAGAGGGGGTCTAGGTGGGGGGGGGGTTCTTGCGGCCCCCTCCGGGGTTA